>JAVIWB010001135.1:0-19627 GCA_031893035.1 Dermolepida albohirtum | reverse complement strand
TTCTCTTTCCGAAGTTATTAGCAACCTTAGAACGCCATAAGACAGAGCTCACATGTAGCGTTAGGCGGAAACTGACTTTCAAAAGTGATTGTTTTTTAGGTGTGTACTTATAGATTGTGACACGACTGTTACGCTGCTTCAAACCAGAACATTGTATCTCTTCTCGTTCCGAAGTTATTAGCAACCTTAGAACGCCATAAGACAGAGCTCACATGTAGCGTTAGGCGGAAACTGACTTTCAAAAGTGATTGTTTTCTAGGTGTGTACTTATAGATTGTGACACGACTGTTACGCTGCTTCAAACCAGAACATTGTATCTCTTCTCGTTCCGAAGTTATTAGCAACCTTAGAACGCCATAAGACAGAGCTCACATGTAGCGTTAGGCGGAAACTGACTTTCAAAAGTGATTGTTTTTTAGGTGTGTACTTATAGATTGTGACACGACTGTTACGCTGCTTCAAACCAGAACATTGTATCTCTTCTCGTTCCGAAGTTATTAGCAACCTTAGAACGCCATAAGACAGAGCTCACATGTAGCGTTAGGCGGAAACTGACTTTCAAAAGTGATTGTTTTTTAAGTGTGTACTTATAGATTGTGACACGACTGTTACGCTGCTTCAAACCAGAACATTGTATCTCTTCTCGTTCCGAAGTTATTAGCAACCTTAGAACGCCATAAGACAGAGCTCACATGTAGCGTTAGGCGGAAACTGACTTTCAAAAGTGATTGTTTTTTAGGTGTGTACTTATATATTGTGACACGACTGTTACGCTGCTTCAAACCAGAACATTGTATCTCTTCTCGTTCCGAAGTTATTAGCAACCTTAGAACGCCATAAGACAGAGCTCCAACCCTAGAACGCCATAAGACAGAGCTCACATGTAGCGTTAGGCGGAAACTGACTTTCAAAAGTGATTGTTTTTTAGGTGTGTACTTATAGACTGTGACACGACTGTTACGCTGCTTCAAACCAGAACATTGTATCTCTTCTCGTTCCGAAGTTATTAGCAACCTTAGAACGCCATAAGACAGAGCTCACATGTAGCGTTAGGCGGAAACTGACTTTCAAAAGTGATTGTTTTTTAGGTGTGTACTTATAGATTGTGACACGACTGTTACGCTGCTTCAAACCAGAACATTGTATCTCTTCTCGTTCCGAAGTTATTAGCAACCTTAGAACGCCATAAGACAGAGCTCACATGTAGCGTTAGGCGGAAACTGACTTTCAAAAGTGATTGTTTTTTAGGTGTGTACTTATAGATTGTGACACGACTGTTACGCTGCTTCAAACCAGAACATTGTATCTCTTCTCGTTCCGAAGTTATTAGCAACCTTAGAACGCCATAAGACAGAGCTCACATGTAGCGTTAGGCGGAAACTGACTTTCAAAAGTGATTGTTTTTTAGGTGTGTACTTATAGATTGTGACACGACTGTTACGCTGCTTCAAACCAGAACATTGTATCTCTTCTCGTTCCGAAGTTATTAGCAACCTTAGAACGCCATAAGACAGAGCTCACATGTAGCGTTAGGCGGAAACTGACTTTCAAAAGTGATTGTTTTTTAGGTGTGTACTTATAGATTGTGACACGACTGTTACGCTGCTTCAAACCAGAACATTGTATCTCTTCTCGTTCCGAAGTTATTAGCAACCTTAGAACGCCATAAGACAGAGCTCACATGTAGCGTTAGGCGGAAACTGACTTTCAAAAGTGATTGTTTTTTAGGTGTGTACTTATAGATTGTGACACGACTGTTACGCTGCTTCAAACCAGAACATTGTATCTCTTCTCGTTCCGAAGTTATTAGCAACCTTAGAACGCCATAAGACAGAGCTCACATGTAGCGTTAGGCGGAAACTGACTTTCAAAAGTGATTGTTTTTTAGGTGTGTACTTATAGATTGTGACACGACTGTTACGCTGCTTCAAACCAGAACATTGTATCTCTTCTCGTTCCGAAGTTATTAGCAACCTTAGAACGCCATAAGACAGAGCTCACATGTAGCGTTAGGCGGAAACTGACTTTCAAAAGTGATTGTTTTTTAGGTGTGTACTTATAGATTGTGACACGACTGTTACGCTGCTTCAAACCAGAACATTGTATCTCTTCTCGTTCCGAAGTTATTAGCAACCTTAGAACGCCATAAGACAGAGCTCACATGTAGCGTTAGGCGGAAACTGACTTTCAAAAGTGATTGTTTTTTAGGTGTGTACTTATAGATTGTGACACGACTGTTACGCTGCTTCAAACCAGAACATTGTATCTCTTCTCGTTCCGAAGTTATTAGCAACCTTAGAACGCCATAAGACAGAGCTCACATGTAGCGTTAGGCGGAAACTGACTTTCAAAAGTGATTGTTTTTTAGGTGTGTACTTATAGATTGTGACACGACTGTTACGCTGCTTCAAACCAGAACATTGTATCTCTTCTCGTTCCGAAGTTATTAGCAACCTTAGAACGCCATAAGACAGAGCTCACATGTAGTGTTAGGCGGAAACTGACTTTCAAAAGTGATTGTTTTTTAGGTGTGTACTTATAGATTGTGACACGACTGTTACGCTGCTTCAAACCAGAACATTGTATCTCTTCTCGTTCCGAAGTTATTAGCAACCTTAGAACGCCATAAGACAGAGCTCACATGTAGCGTTAGGCGGAAACTGACTTTCAAAAGTGATTGTTTTTTAGGTGTGTACTTATAGATTGTGACACGACTGTTACGCTGCTTCAAACCAGAACATTGTATCTCTTCTCGTTCCGAAGTTATTAGCAACCTTAGAACGCCATAAGACAGAGCTCACATGTAGCGTTAGGCGGAAACTGACTTTCAAAAGTGATTGTTTTTTAGGTGTGTACTTATAGATTGTGACACGACTGTTACGCTGCTTCAAACCAGAACATTGTATCTCTTCTCGTTCCGAAGTTATTAGCAACCTTAGAACGCCATAAGACAGAGCTCACATGTAGCGTTAGGCGGAAACTGACTTTCAAAAGTGATTGTTTTTTAGGTGTGTACTTATAGATTGTGACACGACTGTTACGCTGCTTCAAACCAGAACATTGTATCTCTTCTCGTTCCGAAGTTATTAGCAACCTTAGAACGCCATAAGACAGAGCTCACATGTAGCGTTAGGCGGAAACTGACTTTCAAAAGTGATTGTTTTTTAGGTGTGTACTTATAGATTGTGACACGACTGTTACGCTGCTTCAAACCAGAACCATAAGACAGAGCCCACATGTAGCGTTAGGCGGAAACTGACTTTCAAAAGTGATTGTTTTTTAGGTGTGTACTTATAGATTGTGACACGACTGTTACGCTGCTTCAAACCAGAACATTGTATCTCTTCTCGTTCCGAAGTTATTAGCAACCTTAGAACGCCATAAGACAGAGCTCACATGTAGCGTTAGGTGGAAACTGACTTTCAAAAGTGATTGTTTTTTAGGTGTGTACTTATAGATTGTGACACGACTGTTACGCTGCTTCAAACCAGAACATTGTATCTCTTCTCGTTCCGAAGTTATTAGCAACCTTAGAACGCCATAAGACAGAGCTCACATGTAGCGTTAGGCGGAAACTGACTTTCAAAAGTGATTGTTTTTTAGGTGTGTACTTATAGATTGTGACACGACTGTTACGCTGCTTCAAACCAGAACATTGTATCTCTTCTCGTTCCGAAGTTATTAGCAACCTTAGAACGCCATAAGACAGAGCTCACATGTAGCGTTAGGCGGAAACTGACTTTCAAAAGTGATTGTTTTTTAGGTGTGTACTTATAGATTGTGACACGACTGTTACGCTGCTTCAAACCAGAACATTGTATCTCTTCTCGTTCCGAAGTTATTAGCAACCTTAGAACGCCATAAGACAGAGCTCACATGTAGCGTTAGGCGGAAACTGACTTTCAAAAGTGATTGTTTTTTAGGTGTGTACTTATAGATTGTGACACGACTGTTACGCTGCTTCAAACCAGAACATTGTATCTCTTCTCGTTCCGAAGTTATTAGCAACCTTAGAACGCCATAAGACAGAGCTCACATGTAGCGTTAGGCGGAAACTGACTTTCAAAAGTGATTGTTTTTTAGGTGTGTACTTATAGATTGTGACACGACTGTTACGCTGCTTCAAACCAGAACATTGTATCTCTTCTCGTTCCGAAGTTATTAGCAACCTTAGAACGCCATAAGACAGAGCTCACATGTAGCGTTAGGCGGAAACTGACTTTCAAAAGTGATTGTTTTTTAGGTGTGTACTTATAGATTGTGACACGACTGTTACGCTGCTTCAAACCAGAACATTGTATCTCTTCTCGTTCCGAAGTTATTAGCAACCTTAGAACGCCATAAGACAGAGCTCACATGTAGCGTTAGGCGGAAACTGACTTTCAAAAGTGATTGTTTTTTAGGTGTGTACTTATAGATTGTGACACGACTGTTACGCTGCTTCAAACCAGAACATTGTATCTCTTCTCGTTCCGAAGTTATTAGCAACCTTAGAACGCCATAAGACAGAGCTCACATGTAGCGTTAGGCGGAAACTGACTTTCAAAAGTGATTGTTTTTTAGGTGTGTACTTATAGATTGTGACACGACTGTTACGCTGCTTCAAACCAGAACATTGTATCTCTTCTCGTTCCGAAGTTATTAGCAACCTTAGAACGCCATAAGACAGAGCTCACATGTAGCGTTAGGCGGAAACTGACTTTCAAAAGTGATTGTTTTTTAGGTGTGTACTTATAGATTGTGACACGACTGTTACGCTGCTTCAAACCAGAACATTGTATCTCTTCTCGTTCCGAAGTTATTAGCAACCTTAGAACGCCATAAGACAGAGCTCACATGTAGCGTTAGGCGGAAACTGACTTTCAAAAGTGATTGTTTTTTAGGTGTGTACTTATAGATTGTGACACGACTGTTACGCTGCTTCAAACCAGAACATTGTATCTCTTCTCGTTCCGAAGTTATTAGCAACCTTAGAACGCCATAAGACAGAGCTCACATGTAGCGTTAGGCGGAAACTGACTTTCAAAAGTGATTGTTTTTTAGGTGTGTACTTATAGATTGTGACACGACTGTTACGCTGCTTCAAACCAGAACATTGTATCTCTTCTCGTTCCGAAGTTATTAGCAACCTTAGAACGCCATAAGACAGAGCTCACATGTAGCGTTAGGCGGAAACTGACTTTCAAAAGTGATTGTTTTTTAGTTGTGTACTTATAGATTGTGACACGACTGTTACGCTGCTTCAAACCAGAACATTGTATCTCTTCTCGTTCCGAAGTTATTAGCAACCTTAGAACGCCATAAGACAGAGCTCACATGTAGCGTTAGGCGGAAACTGACTTTCAAAAGTGATTGTTTTTTAGGTGTGTACTTATAGATTGTGACACGACTGTTACGCTGCTTCAAACCAGAACATTGTATCTCTTCTCGTTCCGAAGTTATTAGCAACCTTAGAACGCCATAAGACAGAGCTCACATGTAGCGTTAGGCGGAAACTGACTTTCAAAAGTGATTGTTTTTTAGGTGTGTACTTATAGATTGTGACACGACTGTTACGCTGCTTCAAACCAGAACATTGTATCTCTTCTCGTTCCGAAGTTATTAGCAACCTTAGAACGCCATAAGACAGAGCTCACATGTAGCGTTAGGCGGAAACTGACTTTCAAAAGTGATTGTTTTTTAGGTGTGTACTTATAGATTGTGACACGACTGTTACGCTGCTTCAAACCAGAACATTGTATCTCTTCTCGTTCCGAAGTTATTAGCGACCTTAGAACGCCATCAGACAGAGCTCACATGTAGCGTTAGGCGGAAACTGACTTTCAAAAGTGATTGTTTTTTAGGTGTGTACTTATAGATTGTGACACGACTGTTACGCTGCTTCAAACCAGAACATTGTATCTCTTCTCGTTCCGAAGTTATTAGCGACCTTAGAACGCCATCAGACAGAGCTCACATGTAGCGTTAGGCGGAAACTGACTTTCAAAAGTGATTGTTTTTTAGGTGTGTACTTATAGATTGTGACACGACTGTTACGCTGCTTCAAACCAGAACATTGTATCTCTTCTCGTTCCGAAGTTATTAGCGACCTTAGAACGCCATCAGACAGAGCTCACATGTAGCGTTAGGCGGAAACTGACTTTCAAAAGTGATTGTTTTTTAGGTGTGTACTTATAGATTGTGACACGACTGTTACGCTGCTTCAAACCAGAACATTGTATCTCTTCTCGTTCCGAAGTTATTAGCGACCTTAGAACGCCATCAGACAGAGCTCACATGTAGCGTTAGGCGGAAACTGACTTTCAAAAGTGATTGTTTTTTAGGTGTGTACTTATAGATTGTGACACGACTGTTACGCTGCTTCAAACCAGAACATTGTATCTCTTCTCGTTCCGAAGTTATTAGCGACCTTAGAACGCCATCAGACAGAGCTCACATGTAGCGTTAGGCGGAAACTGACTTTCAAAAGTGATTGTTTTTTAGGTGTGTACTTATAGATTGTGACACGACTGTTACGCTGCTTCAAACCAGAACATTGTATCTCTTCTCGTTCCGAAGTTATTAGCGACCTTAGAACGCCATCAGACAGAGCTCACATGTAGCGTTAGGCGGAAACTGACTTTCAAAAGTGATTGTTTTTTAGGTGTGTACTTATAGATTGTGACACGACTGTTACGCTGCTTCAAACCAGAACATATATCTCTTCTCGTTCCGAAGTTATTAGCGACCTTAGAACGCCATCAGACAGAGCTCACATGTAGCGTTAGGCGGAAACTGACTTTCAAAAGTGATTGTTTTTTAGGTGTGTACTTATAGATTGTGACACGACTGTTACGCTGCTTCAAACCAGAACATTGTATCTCTTCTCGTTCCGAAGTTATTAGCGACCTTAGAACGCCATCAGACAGAGCTCACATGTAGCGTTAGGCGGAAACTGACTTTCAAAAGTGATTGTTTTTTAGGTGTGTACTTATAGATTGTGACACGACTGTTACGCTGCTTCAAACCAGAACATTGTATCTCTTCTCGTTCCGAAGTTATTAGCGACCTTAGAACGCCATCAGACAGAGCTCACATGTAGCGTTAGGCGGAAACTGACTTTCAAAAGTGATTGTTTTTTAGGTGTGTACTTATAGATTGTGACACGACTGTTACGCTGCTTCAAACCAGAACATTGTATCTCTTCTCGTTCCGAAGTTATTAGCGACCTTAGAACGCCATCAGACAGAGCTCACATGTAGCGTTAGGCGGAAACTGACTTTCAAAAGTGATTGTTTTTTAGGTGTGTACTTATAGATTGTGACACGACTGTTACGCTGCTTCAAACCAGAACATTGTATCTCTTCTCGTTCCGAAGTTATTAGCAACCTTAGAACGCCATCAGACAGAGCTCACATGTAGCGTTAGTCGGAAACTGACTTTCAAAAGTGATTGTTTTTTAGGTGTGTACTTGTAGATTGTGACACGACTGTTACGCTGCCATAAGACAGAGCTCACATGTAGCGTTAGGCGGAAACTGACTTTCAAAAGTGATTGTTTTTTAGGTGTGTACTTATAGATTGTGACACGACTGTTACGCTGCTTCAAACCAGAACATTGTATCTCTTCTCGTTCCGAAGTTATTAGCAACCTTAGAACGCCATAAGACAGAGCTCACATGTAGCGTTAGGCGGAAACTGACTTTCAAAAGTGATTGTTTTTTAGGTGTGTACTTATAGATTGTGACACGACTGTTACGCTGCTTCAAACCAGAACATTGTATCTCTTCTCGTTCCGAAGTTATTAGCAACCTTAGAACGCCATAAGACAGAGCTCACATGTAGCGTTAGGCGGAAACTGACTTTCAAAAGTGATTGTTTTTTAGGTGTGTACTTATAGATTGTGACACGACTGTTACGCTGCTTCAAACCAGAACATTGTATCTCTTCTCGTTCCGAAGTTATTAGCAACCTTAGAACGCCATAAGACAGAGCTCACATGTAGCGTTAGGCGGAAACTGACTTTCAAAAGTGATTGTTTTTTAGGTGTGTACTTATAGATTGTGACACGACTGTTACGCTGCTTCAAACCAGAACATTGTATCTCTTCTCGTTCCGAAGTTATTAGCAACCTTAGAACGCCATAAGACAGAGCTCACATGTAGCGTTAGGCGGAAACTGACTTTCAAAAGTGATTGTTTTTTAGGTGTGTACTTATAGATTGTGACACGACTGTTACGCTGCTTCAAACCAGAACATTGTATCTCTTCTCGTTCCGAAGTTATTAGCAACCTTAGAACGCCATAAGACAGAGCTCACATGTAGCGTTAGGCGGAAACTGACTTTCAAAAGTGATTGTTTTTTAGGTGTGTACTTATAGATTGTGACACGACTGTTACGCTGCTTCAAACCAGAACATTGTATCTCTTCTCGTTCCGAAGTTATTAGCAACCTTAGAACGCCATAAGACAGAGCTCACATGTAGCGTTAGGCGGAAACTGACTTTCAAAAGTGATTGTTTTTTAGGTGTGTACTTATAGATTGTGACACGACTGTTACGCTGCTTCAAACCAGAACATTGTATCTCTTCTCGTTCCGAAGTTATTAGCAACCTTAGAACGCCATAAGACAGAGCTCACATGTAGCGTTAGGCGGAAACTGACTTTCAAAAGTGATTGTTTTTTAGGTGTGTACTTATAGATTGTGACACGACTGTTACGCTGCTTCAAACCAGAACATTGTATCTCTTCTCGTTCCGAAGTTATTAGCAACCTTAGAACGCCATAAGACAGAGCTCACATGTAGCGTTAGGCGGAAACTGACTTTCAAAAGTGATTGTTTTTTAGGTGTGTACTTATAGATTGTGACACGACTGTTACGCTGCTTCAAACCAGAACATTGTATCTCTTCTCGTTCCGAAGTTATTAGCAACCTTAGAACGCCATAAGACAGAGCTCACATGTAGCGTTAGGCGGAAACTGACTTTCAAAAGTGATTGTTTTTTAGGTGTGTACTTATAGATTGTGACACGACTGTTACGCTGCTTCAAACCAGAACATTGTATCTCTTCTCGTTCCGAAGTTATTAGCAACCTTAGAACGCCATAAGACAGAGCTCACATGTAGCGTTAGGCGGAAACTGACTTTCAAAAGTGATTGTTTTTTAGGTGTGTACTTATAGATTGTGACACGACTGTTACGCTGCTTCAAACCAGAACATTGTATCTCTTCTCGTTCCGAAGTTATTAGCAACCTTAGAACGCCATAAGACAGAGCTCACATGTAGCGTTAGGCGGAAACTGACTTTCAAAAGTGATTGTTTTTTAGGTGTGTACTTATAGATTGTGACACGACTGTTACGCTGCTTCAAACCAGAACATTGTATCTCTTCTCGTTCCGAAGTTATTAGCAACCTTAGAACGCCATAAGACAGAGCTCACATGTAGCGTTAGGCGGAAACTGACTTTCAAAAGTGATTGTTTTTTAGGTGTGTACTTATAGATTGTGACACGACTGTTACGCTGCTTCAAACCAGAACATTGTATCTCTTCTCGTTCCGAAGTTATTAGCAACCTTAGAACGCCATAAGACAGAGCTCACATGTAGCGTTAGGCGGAAACTGACTTTCAAAAGTGATTGTTTTTTAGGTGTGTACTTATAGATTGTGACACGACTGTTACGCTGCTTCAAACCAGAACATTGTATCTCTTCTCGTTCCGAAGTTATTAGCAACCTTAGAACGCCATAAGACAGAGCTCACATGTAGCGTTAGGCGGAAACTGACTTTCAAAAGTGATTGTTTTTTAGGTGTGTACTTATAGATTGTGACACGACTGTTACGCTGCTTCAAACCAGAACATTGTATCTCTTCTCGTTCCGAAGTTATTAGCAACCTTAGAACGCCATAAGACAGAGCTCACATGTAGCGTTAGGCGGAAACTGACTTTCAAAAGTGATTGTTTTTTAGGTGTGTACTTATAGATTGTGACACGACTGTTACGCTGCTTCAAACCAGAACATTGTATCTCTTCTCGTTCCGAAGTTATTAGCAACCTTAGAACGCCATAAGACAGAGCTCACATGTAGCGTTAGGCGGAAACTGACTTTCAAAAGTGATTGTTTTTTAGGTGTGTACTTATAGATTGTGACACGACTGTTACGCTGCTTCAAACCAGAACATTGTATCTCTTCTCGTTCCGAAGTTATTAGCAACCTTAGAACGCCATAAGACAGAGCTCACATGTAGCGTTAGGCGGAAACTGACTTTCAAAAGTGATTGTTTTTTAGGTGTGTACTTATAGATTGTGACACGACTGTTACGCTGCTTCAAACCAGAACATTGTATCTCTTCTCGTTCCGAAGTTATTAGCAACCTTAGAACGCCATAAGACAGAGCTCACATGTAGCGTTAGGCGGAAACTGACTTTCAAAAGTGATTGTTTTTTAGGTGTGTACTTATAGATTGTGACACGACTGTTACGCTGCTTCAAACCAGAACATTGTATCTCTTCTCGTTCCGAAGTTATTAGCAACCTTAGAACGCCATAAGACAGAGCTCACATGTAGCGTTAGGCGGAAACTGACTTTCAAAAGTGATTGTTTTTTAGGTGTGTACTTATAGATTGTGACACGACTGTTACGCTGCTTCAAACCAGAACATTGTATCTCTTCTCGTTCCGAAGTTATTAGCAACCTTAGAACGCCATAAGACAGAGCTCACATGTAGCGTTAGGCGGAAACTGACTTTCAAAAGTGATTGTTTTTTAGGTGTGTACTTATAGATTGTGACACGACTGTTACGCTGCTTCAAACCAGAACATTGTATCTCTTCTCGTTCCGAAGTTATTAGCAACCTTAGAACGCCATAAGACAGAGCTCACATGTAGCGTTAGGCGGAAACTGACTTTCAAAAGTGATTGTTTTTTAGGTGTGTACTTATAGATTGTGACACGACTGTTACGCTGCTTCAAACCAGAACATTGTATCTCTTCTCGTTCCGAAGTTATTAGCAACCTTAGGACGCCATAAGACCATAAGACAGAGCTCACATGTAGCGTTAGGCGGAAACTGACTTTCAAAAGTGATTGTTTTTTAGGTGTGTACTTATAGATTGTGACACGACTGTTACGCTGCTTCAAACCAGAACATTGTATCTCTTCTCGTTCCGAAGTTATTAGCAACCTTAGAACGCCATAAGACAGAGCTCACATGTAGCGTTAGGCGGAAACTGACTTTCAAAAGTGATTGTTTTTTAGGTGTGTACTTATAGATTGTGACACGACTGTTACGCTGCTTCAAACCAGAACATTGTATCTCTTCTCGTTCCGAAGTTATTAGCAACCTTAGAACGCCATAAGACAGAGCTCACATGTAGCGTTAGGCGGAAACTGACTTTCAAAAGTGATTGTTTTTTAGGTGTGTACTTATAGATTGTGACACGACTGTTACGCTGCTTCAAACCAGAACATTGTATCTCTTCTCGTTCCGAAGTTATTAGCAACCTTAGAACGCCATAAGACAGAGCTCACATGTAGCGTTAGGCGGAAACTGACTTTCAAAAGTGATTGTTTTTTAGGTGTGTACTTATAGATTGTGACACGACTGTTACGCTGCTTCAAACCAGAACATTGTATCTCTTCTCGTTCCGAAGTTATTAGCAACCTTAGAACGCCATAAGACAGAGCTCACATGTAGCGTTAGGCGGAAACTGACTTTCAAAAGTGATTGTTTTTTAGGTGTGTACTTATAGATTGTGACACGACTGTTACGCTGCTTCAAACCAGAACATTGTATCTCTTCTCGTTCCGAAGTTATTAGCAACCTTAGAACGCCATAAGACAGAGCTCACATGTAGCGTTAGGCGGAAACTGACTTTCAAAAGTGATTGTTTTTTAGGTGTGTACTTATAGATTGTGACACGACTGTTACGCTGCTTCAAACCAGAACATTGTATCTCTTCTCGTTCCGAAGTTATTAGCAACCTTAGAACGCCATAAGACAGAGCTCACATGTAGCGTTAGGCGGAAACTGACTTTCAAAAGTGATTGTTTTTTAGGTGTGTACTTATAGATTGTGACACGACTGTTACGCTGCTTCAAACCAGAACATTGTATCTCTTCTCGTTCCGAAGTTATTAGCAACCTTAGAACGCCATAAGACAGAGCTCACATGTAGCGTTAGGCGGAAACTGACTTTCAAAAGTGATTGTTTTTTAGGTGTGTACTTATAGATTGTGACACGACTGTTACGCTGCTTCAAACCAGAACATTGTATCTCTTCTCGTTCCGAAGTTATTAGCAACCTTAGAACGCCATAAGACAGAGCTCACATGTAGCGTTAGGCGGAAACTGACTTTCAAAAGTGATTGTTTTTTAGGTGTGTACTTATAGATTGTGACACGACTGTTACGCTGCTTCAAACCAGAACATTGTATCTCTTCTCGTTCCGAAGTTATTAGCAACCTTAGAACGCCATAAGACAGAGCTCACATGTAGCGTTAGGCGGAAACTGACTTTCAAAAGTGATTGTTTTTTAGGTGTGTACTTATAGATTGTGACACGACTGTTACGCTGCTTCAAACCAGAACATTGTATCTCTTCTCGTTCCGAAGTTATTAGCAACCTTAGAACGCCATAAGACAGAGCTCACATGTAGCGTTAGGCGGAAACTGACTTTCAAAAGTGATTGTTTTTTAGGTGTGTACTTATAGATTGTGACACGACTGTTACGCTGCTTCAAACCAGAACATTGTATCTCTTCTCGTTCCGAAGTTATTAGCAACCTTAGAACGCCATAAGACAGAGCTCACATGTAGCGTTAGGCGGAAACTGACTTTCAAAAGTGATTGTTTTTTAGGTGTGTACTTATAGATTGTGACACGACTGTTACGCTGCTTCAAACCAGAACATTGTATCTCTTCTCGTTCCGAAGTTATTAGCAACCTTAGAACGCCATAAGACAGAGCTCACATGTAGCGTTAGGCGGAAACTGACTTTCAAAAGTGATTGTTTTTTAGGTGTGTACTTATAGATTGTGACACGACTGTTACGCTGCTTCAAACCAGAACATTGTATCTCTTCTCGTTCCGAAGTTATTAGCAACCTTAGAACGCCATAAGACAGAGCTCACATGTAGCGTTAGGCGGAAACTGACTTTCAAAAGTGATTGTTTTTTAGGTGTGTACTTATAGATTGTGACACGACTGTTACGCTGCTTCAAACCAGAACATTGTATCTCTTCTCGTTCCGAAGTTATTAGCAACCTTAGAACGCCATAAGACAGAGCTCACATGTAGCGTTAGGCGGAAACTGACTTTCAAAAGTGATTGTTTTTTAGGTGTGTACTTATAGATTGTGACACGACTGTTACGCTGCTTCAAACCAGAACATTGTATCTCTTCTCGTTCCGAAGTTATTAGCAACCTTAGAACGCCATAAGACAGAGCTCACATGTAGCGTTAGGCGGAAACTGACTTTCAAAAGTGATTGTTTTTTAGGTGTGTACTTATAGATTGTGACACGACTGTTACGCTGCTTCAAACCAGAACATTGTATCTCTTCTCGTTCCGAAGTTATTAGCAACCTTAGAACGCCATAAGACAGAGCTCACATGTAGCGTTAGGCGGAAACTGACTTTCAAAAGTGATTGTTTTTTAGGTGTGTACTTATAGATTGTGACACGACTGTTACGCTGCTTCAAACCAGAACATTGTATCTCTTCTCGTTCCGAAGTTATTAGCAACCTTAGAACGCCATAAGACAGAGCTCACATGTAGCGTTAGGCGGAAACTGACTTTCAAAAGTGATTGTTTTTTAGGTGTGTACTTATAGATTGTGACACGACTGTTACGCTGCTTCAAACCAGAACATTGTATCTCTTCTCGTTCCGAAGTTATTAGCAACCTTAGAACGCCATAAGACAGAGCTCACATGTAGCGTTAGGCGGAAACTGACTTTCAAAAGTGATTGTTTTTTAGGTGTGTACTTATAGATTGTGACACGACTGTTACGCTGCTTCAAACCAGAACATTGTATCTCTTCTCGTTCCGAAGTTATTAGCAACCTTAGAACGCCATAAGACAGAGCTCACATGTAGCGTTAGGCGGAAACTGACTTTCAAAAGTGATTGTTTTTTAGGTGTGTACTTATAGATTGTGACACGACTGTTACGCTGCTTCAAACCAGAACATTGTATCTCTTCTCGTTCCGAAGTTATTAGCAACCTTAGAACGCCATAAGACAGAGCTCACATGTAGCGTTAGGCGGAAACTGACTTTCAAAAGTGATTGTTTTTTAGGTGTGTACTTATAGATTGTGACACGACTGTTACGCTGCTTCAAACCAGAACATTGTATCTCTTCTCGTTCCGAAGTTATTAGCAACCTTAGAACGCCATAAGACAGAGCTCACATGTAGCGTTAGGCGGAAACTGACTTTCAAAAGTGATTGTTTTTTAGGTGTGTACTTATAGATTGTGACACGACTGTTACGCTGCTTCAAACCAGAACATTGTATCTCTTCTCGTTCCGAAGTTATTAGCAACCTTAGAACGCCATAAGACAGAGCTCACATGTAGCGTTAGGCGGAAACTGACTTTCAAAAGTGATTGTTTTTTAGGTGTGTACTTATAGATTGTGACACGACTGTTACGCTGCTTCAAACCAGAACATTGTATCTCTTCTCGTTCCGAAGTTATTAGCAACCTTAGAACGCCATAAGACAGAGCTCACATGTAGCGTTAGGCGGAAACTGACTTTCAAAAGTGATTGTTTTTTAGGTGTGTACTTATAGATTGTGACACGACTGTTACGCTGCTTCAAACCAGAACATTGTATCTCTTCTCGTTCCGAAGTTATTAGCAACCTTAGAACGCCATAAGACAGAGCTCACATGTAGCGTTAGGCGGAAACTGACTTTCAAAAGTGATTGTTTTTTAGGTGTGTACTTATAGATTGTGACACGACTGTTACGCTGCTTCAAACCAGAACATTGTATCTCTTCTCGTTCCGAAGTTATTAGCAACCTTAGAACGCCATAAGACAGAGCTCACATGTAGCGTTAGGCGGAAACTGACTTTCAAAAGTGATTGTTTTTTAGGTGTGTACTTATAGATTGTGACACGACTGTTACGCTGCTTCAAACCAGAACATTGTATCTCTTCTCGTTCCGAAGTTATTAGCAACCTTAGAACGCCATAAGACAGAGCTCACATGTAGCGTTAGGCGGAAACTGACTTTCAAAAGTGATTGTTTTTTAGGTGTGTACTTATAGATTGTGACACGACTGTTACGCTGCTTCAAACCAGAACATTGTATCTCTTCTCGTTCCGAAGTTATTAGCAACCTTAGAACGCCATAAGACAGAGCTCACATGTAGCGTTAGGCGGAAACTGACTTTCAAAAGTGATTGTTTTTTAGGTGTGTACTTATAGATTGTGACACGACTGTTACGCTGCTTCAAACCAGAACATTGTATCTCTTCTCGTTCCGAAGTTATTAGCAACCTTAGAACGCCATAAGACAGAGCTCACATGTAGCGTTAGGCGGAAACTGACTTTCAAAAGTGATTGTTTTTTAGGTGTGTACTTATAGATTGTGACACGACTGTTACGCTGCTTCAAACCAGAACATTGTATCTCTTCTCGTTCCGAAGTTATTAGCAACCTTAGAACGCCATAAGACAGAGCTCACATGTAGCGTTAGGCGGAAACTGACTTTCAAAAGTGATTGTTTTTTAGGTGTGTACTTATAGATTGTGACACGACTGTTACGCTGCTTCAAACCAGAACATTGTATCTCTTCTCGTTCCGAAGTTATTAGCAACCTTAGAACGCCATAAGACAGAGCTCACATGTAGCGTTAGGCGGAAACTGACTTTCAAAAGTGATTGTTTTTTAGGTGTGTACTTATAGATTGTGACACGACTGTTACGCTGCTTCAAACCAGAACATTGTATCTCTTCTCGTTCCGAAGTTATTAGCAACCTTAGAACGCCATAAGACAGAGCTCACATGTAGCGTTAGGCGGAAACTGACTTTCAAAAGTGATTGTTTTTTAGGTGTGTACTTATAGATTGTGACACGACTGTTACGCTGCTTCAAACCAGAACATTGTATCTCTTCTCGTTCCGAAGTTATTAGCAACCTTAGAACGCCATAAGACAGAGCTCACATGTAGCGTTAGGCGGAAACTGACTTTCAAAAGTGATTGTTTTTTAGGTGTGTACTTATAGATTGTGACACGACTGTTACGCTGCTTCAAACCAGAACATTGTATCTCTTCTCGTTCCGAAGTTATTAGCAACCTTAGAACGCCATAAGACAGAGCTCACATGTAGCGTTAGGCGGAAACTGACTTTCAAAAGTGATTGTTTTTTAGGTGTGTACTTATAGATTGTGACACGACTGTTACGCTGCTTCAAACCAGAACATTGTATCTCTTCTCGTTCCGAAGTTATTAGCAACCTTAGAACGCCATAAGACAGAGCTCACATGTAGCGTTAGGCGGAAACTGACTTTCAAAAGTGATTGTTTTTTAGGTGTGTACTTATAGATTGTGACACGACTGTTACGCTGCTTCAAACCAGAACATTGTATCTCTTCTCGTTCCGAAGTTATTAGCAACCTTAGAACGCCATAAGACAGAGCTCACATGTAGCGTTAGGCGGAAACTGACTTTCAAAAGTGATTGTTTTTTAGGTGTGTACTTATAGATTGTGACACGACTGTTACGCTGCTTCAAACCAGAACATTGTATCTCTTCTCGTTCCGAAGTTATTAGCAACCTTAGAACGCCATAAGACAGAGCTCACATGTAGCGTTAGGCGGAAACTGACTTTCAAAAGTGATTGTTTTTTAGGTGTGTACTTATAGATTGTGACACGACTGTTACGCTGCTTCAAACCAGAACATTGTATCTCTTCTCGTTCCGAAGTTATTAGCAACCTTAGAACGCCATAAGACAGAGCTCACATGTAGCGTTAGGCGGAAACTGACTTTCAAAAGTGATTGTTTTTTAGGTGTGTACTTATAGATTGTGACACGACTGTTACGCTGCTTCAAACCAGAACATTGTATCTCTTCTCGTTCCGAAGTTATTAGCAACCTTAGAACGCCATAAGACAGAGCTCACATGTAGCGTTAGGCGGAAACTGACTTTCAAAAGTGATTGTTTTTTAGGTGTGTACTTATAGATTGTGACACGACTGTTACGCTGCTTCAAACCAGAACATTGTATCTCTTCTCGTTCCGAAGTTATTAGCAACCTTAGAACGCCATAAGACAGAGCTCACATGTAGCGTTAGGCGGAAACTGACTTTCAAAAGTGATTGTTTTTTAGGTGTGTACTTATAGATTGTGACACGACTGTTACGCTGCTTCAAACCAGAACATTGTATCTCTTCTCGTTCCGAAGTTATTAGCAACCTTAGAACGCCATAAGACAGAGCTCACATGTAGCGTTAGGCGGAAACTGACTTTCAAAAGTGATTGTTTTTTAGGTGTGTACTTATAGATTGTGACACGACTGTTACGCTGCTTCAAACCAGAACATTGTATCTCTTCTCGTTCCGAAGTTATTAGCAACCTTAGAACGCCATCAGACAGAGCTCACATGTAGCGTTAGGCGGAAACTGACTTTCAAAAGTGATTGTTTTTTAGGTGTGTACTTATAGATTGTGACACGACTGTTACGCTGCTTCAAACCAGAACATTGTATCTCTTCTCGTTCCGAAGTTATTAGCACCTTAGAACGCCATCAGACAGAGCTCACATGTAGCGTTAGGCGGAAACTGACTTTCAAAAGTGATTGTTTTTTAGGTGTGTACTTATAGATTGTGACACGACTGTTACGCTGCTTCAAACCAGAACATTGTATCTCTTCTCGTTCCGAAGTTATTAGCAACCTTAGAACGCCATAAGACAGAGCTCACATGTAGCGTTAGTCGGAAACTGACTTTCAAAAGTGATTGTTTTTTAGTTGTGTTTATAGATTGTGACACGACTGTTACGCTGCTTCAAACCAGAACATTGTATCTCTTCTCGTTCCGAAGTTATTAGCGACCTTAGAATGCCATCAGACAGAGCTCACATGTAGCGTTAGGCGGAAACTGACTTTCAAAAGTGATTGTTTTTTAGGTGTGTACTTATAGATTGTGACACGACTGTTACGCTGCTTCAAACCAGAACATTGTATCTCTTCTCGTTCCGAAGTTATTAGCGACCTTAGAACGCCATCAGGCAGAGCTCACATGTAGCGTTAGGCGGAAACTGACTTTCAAAAGTGATTGTTTTTTAGGTGTGTACTTATAGATTGTGACACGACTGTTACGCTGCTTCAAACCAGAACATTGTATCTCTTCTCGTTCCGAAGTTATTAGCGACCTTAGAACGCCATCAGGCAGAGCTCACATGTAGCGTTAGGCGGAAACTGACTTTCAAAAGTGATTGTTTTTTAGGTGTGTACTTATAGATTGTGACACGACTGTTACGCTGCTTCAAACCAGAACATTGTATCTCTTCTCGTTCCGAAGTTATTAGCGACCTTAGAACGCCATCAGACAGAGCTCACATGTAGCGTTAGGCGGAAACTGACTTTCAAAAGTGATTGTTTTTTAGGTGTGTACTTATAGATTGTGACACGACTGTTACGCTGCTTCAAACCAGAACATTGTATCTCTTCTCGTTCCGAAGTTATTAGCGACCTTAGAACGCCATCAGGCAGAGCTCACATGTAGCGTTACAGGGTGGGAACTGACTTCCAAAAGTGATTGTTTTTTAGGTGTGTACTTATAGATTGTGACACGACTGTTACGCTGCTTCAAACCAGAACATTGTATCTCTTCTCGTTCCGAAGTTATTAGCGACCTTAGAACGCCATCAGGCAGAGCTCACATGTAGCGTTAGGCGGAAACTGACTTTCAAAAGTGATTGTTTTTTAGGTGTGTACTTATCAGATTGTGACACGACTGTTACGCTGCTTCAAACCAGAACATTGTATCTCTTCTCGTTCCGAAGTTATTAGCGACCTTAGAACGCCATCAGACAGAGCTCACATGTAGCGTTAGGCGGAAACTGACTTTCAAAAGTGATTGTTTTTTAGGTGTGTACTTATAGATTGTGACACGACTGTTACGCTGCTTCAAACCAGAACATTGTATCTCTTCTCGTTCCGAAGTTATTAGCGACCTTAGAACGCCATCAGGCAGAGCTCACATGTAGCGTTAGGCGGAAACTGACTTTCAAAAGTGATTGTTTTTTAGGTGTGTACTTATAGATTGTGACACGACTGTTACGCTGCTTCAAACCAGAACATTGTATCTCTTCTCTTCCGAAGTTATTAGCGACCTTAGAACGCCATCAGACAGAGCTCACATGTAGCGTTAGGCGGAAACTGACTTTCAAAAGTGATTGTTTTTAGGTGTGTACTTATAGATTGTGACACGACTGTTACGCTGCTTCAAACCAGAACATTGTATCTCTTCTCGTTCCGAAGTTATTAGCGACCTTAGAACGCCATCAGACAGAGCTCACATGTAGCGTTAGGCGGAAACTGACTTTCAAAAGTGATTGTTTTTTAGGTGTGTACTTATAGATTGTGACACGACTGTTACGCTGCTTCAAACCAGAACATTGTATCTCTTCGTTCCGAAGTTA
>JAVIWB010001134.1:0-19879 GCA_031893035.1 Dermolepida albohirtum | reverse complement strand
TGAAGATGCAGAACCACGTTCTATCCATTGTTTCCACTGTTGTTTAGTTTCGGGTGTACTGTAGTGTATCCAAGTTTCATCGCAAGTAACAAATCGCCTACAAAAATCATCCGGATTCCGCTTATAAAGGTCCAAACACTTATTGGAAATGCGCAAACTAGTGAACTTTTGATCATTCGTAAGCAATCGCGGCACCCATCTTGCCGAAAGCTTGGAAAGGACCAATTCTTTCGCTAAAATGTGGTGTACACGTTCTGTTGAAATGTTTGCTATGTCTGCTATCTCTCTCACTTTGAGTCGTCGATCTTGCGTAATAATATTATTGATTTTTATAATCATTTCCTTAGAAGTCATGATTTTGGGTGATCCAGAGCGCGCTTCATCAACACAACTTGTTCTACCACGTTTAAATTCATTTACCCATCTACTTATTGTGGCGGATGATGGAGCAGATTCACCTAATGTTTCCCGTAACTCATCTTTTATTTTTGTAGCTTTCATGCCCTTAATTACGAAGTATTTAATCACCGCACGATGCTCTGCTTTTTCCATTTTAACAAAACCACGTGTTGCTTCTTTTTCGATCAGCTGTCAAAAATAAACTATTTAACCGATTTATCTAAATATCGGAATGTAAACATATAAATAGGCAACCTAAATTACAGTGCATTTGTTTTACCAATTATAGCACCACCTATGTGTCATTCTCACTACTTGTCAAATCCTCGTAATTAAAATTAAAATGTCAATGTAAACAAGAGAGAGAAAAAAGAAAATTAGGCTATTGTGTAATGCAATGATTAAAATTATCCTGCCTCGTTTAGTGCTGAGGGTATTAACTAGACTTTTTGTCTTTGAAAAATGTCGTCAATATAAAGTTAAGATGGCAATTTGATCCTACTTAATCATAATGTGCTCGATTTATTTTGATTGGCATAGTATTTTTCCAACGAGACTCTACGACAGACAAAGACTTACTTCTCTGAAAATGGAAACGGAACAGAAGAACAAGTACATCCAAGATGGTGACTTATGTCTATCCGCATGACGTTTGATCAAAAAAAAGACGGAGGAAAATGCAAATTACAGGCTCATTGTTACAACAGTTAATGCAAATTACTTGCGATAACTCAAACTAAAGACGTCAACAATTAAAACATGTAAATTAGTCCGGAATAATTAACTGACTTACCTATGAAATGAATCATAGATTCCTAGAGTAACATTTATAACGACCCAGATGGCGTAATAGTACCAAAAGTATCAAATTAGTTTCAGAACTATGCGAATTGCAAAATACCATATACAATGCTGTTCACAAAATATGAATAAAAGATGGAAAGCATGCACAGTTTACTTTGGATAAAAAATTATTAATTTAGCAATTCAAACGGCAACTTTTCCGATAGTGTGAAAGCATGTTACAATAGTTAAATTTTCAAAGAAGGGGGCAACGCTAATATTGAAAATTATAAACCAATAGCAACTTTGCCAAATTTAGCTAAGATTTTCGAATGCGCTTTTTATTTTTGTCTATATCTCAAAACTACTTCAAGTATTTCATCCCTCCAGCATAAGTTTGGACTGTTCCAAACCTTGTGACCGTGTACAAATTTGTTAGTGAACAGCTTGATGAGCATGATCAAGCAAATGTTGTTTACACTGATCGTTATGCCTACTAAACAGATCAAATTATGTTTATTACAACGGCTATAAGTCATTCGAATATCCTTTTTCATTTGGGATGTCACGGGAATCTCATTTGGGACCACTGTTGCTTGTTCTTTTCATCAACAACTTGTTGACATCCTTCTCAAGTCTTATTATCTATGCGCAGTTCTTTACTTTATTAGAGTCAGGGACGACATCTTTCAAATACAATGTATTCTTTATACAATTACAAGGCGGTTCTCTGCATGCAAGTTATAGAAAACATTTAAAAATTCTATTTTTCTCTCACACGAGAAGGTTTATTCTGCTATATATCGCATAAATAACAGTTTTACGAAAGCTAATAATGCGAAAGACCTTTGAGTTTCATTTTATTCAAGTTTTGCTTCACATATTATCAACATGTGTATTATTGTATCTAAAATTTTAGGTTTTCAACCGCTTACTTTTTTTTGGAATACCGTCTTTGCTAAAAACTTTGTTTTTTAATTTTGTTGTCAGTAGACTGGAATATGCTTCACTTGTGTGGGCGCTACGTTATAATTATTTACAATTGGCTATAGAAACGGTTCGAGGAAGGCGGCGACTTTGGTTGAAATACATCAAGTGTAGTTCGTTGTTAAGAAGCCATGATATGTAGTTCTTACAGGATCGTCGATGGGAATTTATTCACGACTATTGACTCTGTTACGCTCCGCATACAAATAATAATTCTCTATATCATGTTTTTTGAAATTAAGTTATTTAAATTTAAAAATAGTTCGAGTTTCAAGTCATAAATTATTATTTATCTTGACCTTTTTGTGATATATACAAATGCAGAAATCTTTTGTATTCGTCACGTACTGTTCAAGTGTAATAAAGCAACGTCTACCCGCCATTTTCTAGGAAGTCGAATATTGCGCGCCAATTTCCCGTTTTCTATTGGGTGGTTCAAATATGACGAATATCCAAACCCTTTAGCATACGGGGTGTAAGACACAGAGACTTCTTCTCAGACCATGACAAAATACACACGCATCCCTTTGACGTGATCGTGAAGTTGTTTTCCCGCGTTTGTTGTGTCCGTGTGTTTAAGTTCGCGTCCGCGGAATATCCACAGCATCCTGATTCAGGATATATACATATACACAAACACGCAAGTACACGCATCGCCCGATGCACATTTTAATATAACTCTTTTTATATTTTATTAAACAGCTAAATATCGTTAGACTTGTCTTTTATTACAGCTTTGCTATTACGTTTATCATATTTTATTTGTCGCTCTCGTTCTTACTAATTATCTTTATTTAACACATTCAAGCTTTAAGAATTAATTTAACTTGTGAATAAAATTTTAAAGGCAATCCTTTCCACTAATAATCGTTCTTTCAGCTTAGCACACGTCCTGGACTTTTGATGCTCATTGTACACAACTACTAATTATTAACTCCTCACATTACATTCAATTATATTACTTTCTTTTCTTTATTTATTTGCATTTATTACAGCGCTTTAGCTAGCCGAACACGCGCTCGTAATAAATTCACTAACCAACATGTGCAAATAAATATTCTCTATTAGATAATACCCCTATTATTATTTATTAAAACAAAGGAGGTAATAAATTGTCTAAATCATCCACATTCACCTAACCAACGTACATTTTTTTTTCGCAAAGGAGGAGGTAATAACTGCCCACAATTCCTTTTCTCCATTAATATTTTGGCACTCCGTTTATCGTGCCTCCAAAATCCTACTAACCTAACACCGGTTATTCTATTACCCACCCAACCCTAAACCACAACACAAAAACCGAGAGACCACTAGCCACAGCACACTGCTCTTTAAACACTACCCGCTTCAACCAACTAAAATCACGATTTATAAAGCAAAGAACCCAGTTCTTTTCCAATAAATCTAGGCCGCGAAAATCAAATATGCATAATCAGTACTCAAATTGGTAATAAAAAATATAAATCTTCGGGCAATAAATAAAATTGCCCGAAGATTTATATTTTTTATTATAAGCTACCGTGTTTGAATTGGTAATCGCAATTCTTTGGTAACATACAAAGTTCGCAGGAACGATACGAGTTATCGAGTTATACTAAGTTTATATAGTAAATGAATTGCACAATCAATATTTTATACTTGAAGCCATTTTCTTGCCTTGGCGTGGCTATCAAAACGTGCAATTATTAAAAAGTACAAGTTCGACGCATATGGATTGATACTAATCACAGCTTTGATTAGTTTTTATTCCATAAAGCTATCTATGTCAACATATCACAGTTTAGCAAAATAGCATAATTTGCAATAAAAACAGTTTCGAAATTATATCTTCAGGGCCGTATGTGCCTAAACTAAGTCAGTATTGGAAGAACAACAGCTTAATATAAACCACGAGAGTAAATTTAGTCTGCTACTGCCATAAAATCGCTGTTGTTTTGTAAACGATTTATTTGCGAAAACACGTTGATTAAGACTTTTTACCTTATTTTCGACCATTCTTCATTCCCTTAAAATCTTCATATGTTGTTGTGAAACACTCTGTATAATCTCGGTAATGGTGTTAACAACATTAAAATAATAGTCACTACTAACTGAGAATTGTAATTTCTTTTTTAAAAAATAACGGAATTCACAGCGATATTTGATAGATTCGTGCTTTCATAATATTTTGGTCAACCTACAGTTAAGTCTAAATTTTAACTGAATTCGTTAATATAAAAATTGAATTACTTAATAAATATATTATATCCCTGTAAATACTAATGATAGGTTTTCCGAATTATCTTCAGCTGGAAAACAACTATAGGCAGTGCGATAATCTTCAGGTTATTTCTTTAGGCCTCCATTTGGCACATGAGATTAACCAGATCTTCGATTTCAAGTATAATTTAAATGTTCAGTTTAAACATTTCATTTGGCAACTTTCCATTCAGACTGCCTATCACATTCTCTTAGCATTGTGCCCATACGTAGACGTAAGTATTCACACGTACAAACAATGTTCATTCATGTTCTCCCTCGTTATTCTTTTTTGTTCTGCTCGTATTCGTCAGTGCCAGGTTCCTATAGAGCTTGAATTGTACAAAGTGATAAAATTGACGTCGATTGCATGATCGCATGGTTACTCATTTCACATCGAAATGCTCAACAAAGCGATATACTTTTGCTTTTTTTGTGCAATATATTAGATGTGATGACATTGGCGGCATTTTGCATTTACGAAAAAGTCACTGGACTCGACAAATCCTATACAAGACGAAATTTCCAATCCACTCTATCAAAATCATTAGTTCTCCGAAACACTGAAAATCGAATCACATTGTCAAACAATTTACTACTAATTGGGCGTAAGTTTTAAGTTTAATTGAAACTAAATTTGCCGTTCAATTTTCACTTCCACTTCCATTTAGCCGTTACTTCCATTTCGATCGCGCCACCTTTCATTTAATGCGTTTTCATGAAAACATTGTAAATTTCAATGATTTTCGTTTCGTTGTTCCATTCTAGATTCTAGCACAAGTATTTAAGAAGCATAGGAAGAGTTATAAACTTGGTTTACAAGGAAGAAGACGCGCCAGGAAGAGTTATAAACTTGGTTTACAAGGAAGAAGACTCGCCGTAAAACTCAGTTCGTATACCCGGTATACCAACAAGATTCCAAAGTTGATAAAATTTGTCTTTTATCATGAGACCCCTGTTTATAATGACAATATACTTCGAATCAAACATATGAGTGATCGCATATAAAAAACACCTTTTACCTTAAAAAAGGCTTTTTTAATATTTTTAACTGAGCAAGTCAACATATGCGACAGCCACCGAATCAATAAAATACTTCAATTTTCATTTAAATTTTATTTAATGCGTGAAAACATAAATTTCAATAGTTCTCGTTTCGTTGCTCCATTCCAAATTCTAGCGGAAGTATTGTTACAGTTTAATTCACTCCTTCTAAATTATTTGTTTCATTTGCGAAAACTCTGTATAACGTTCGTATTATCGTTAAAATCATGTATGTTCAAATGCGTTATTAGTATTTCATTTCTATTCGTTTTCATATAATGTAACTTTCGTATATTCGGTGTTTATTCAATTATGTTAAGGGTCATTATTGCACATTGGGAAACGCAGTTATTTCAATAGTCCTGTTATTGTTATATAAGCCTGAGCATGATGTGATCCTATGTTGACTCACTTTAGCTGCCTTAATAGTGAGTGCAGGTGTGCGTAGCAATCTGGCGTGGATTAGAATTGTTCCCGAACGTTCTAGAGGTCCCCCCCCCTTCCCCTCGTATCTCTCCGCACCCGATGAGGAGAGGCAGAAAAGAACCAGACGTTGAGAAAGACGGTCGCTTAATATTTGAGACAGTGCTCCTCAGTTGGAGGGATATATGAAATTGTAAGCAAATGAAAATTAATGGTTGAATATATATATTCTCCTTTTGGTCTTGGTTCTTTCTCCTGGGAATTTCGCCCTCTTTTCCTTTTTGGCCCAGCATCGTCGCATCACTGCAAGCCACGAACAGGTCAGATTGAATTATTTTGTAAACGACATTATGTAATAACTAATTAAATAACGTCAGTAGTTATGATACATAAATATTTGTTTTACTAATAGTAATAAATTGTAAACAGAATATATGTAAGTATACGGGAGTAAAGATTCATACATTAATTAGGTTATTAAGTACGCTAGATTAACGATTTAACATATTCTTTTGTTTTCTTTTAAGAAACTTATGTTAGTTAGTAGATCCATTAACACATTTATATGTAATGTTAATATGTAATATTTATAATAAATGCTACATCATTACCTCCAGTCTAGTAGTTTTTGCCCCATCAACCAATTAAGAACCCGCAGTGCCGAAGTACTGTAACAGTATTTAAAAAGAATAGTCGCTAGGCTTAAGTATGCAATGTTATGATTTGACACATTTGTCATTTTATTCTACTGACATCAAGGTTCAAAGCCATACATGTTATACTTTGCTTACACTGTCATAGATTTATACCTCTTTGCACCTAATTATTTATTTACTTTATAACCGCACATACAAATTTTACAGACATGTTAAGAGTTATCGAGTTCTACCAAGAACCTAGTTTTTATAATGAATAAGTTACGCAATCTAAATTTTATACTTCAAGCCATTTTCTTCCATTTACGTAGAAATTTGAAATGTGCAATTATTAAAAAACACAAGTTCTACGCGTATGGATTCATATTAATCATCATTTTAATGAATTTTTATTATGCTTTTTGCTGCCATATAACACGTCTAGCTTTATTTTGCCAAAAAATTGAGCTGTTTGAGTGACCGAAAATTTATAAAAAGCTGATAATGGTAGGTTAAAGTTTACATTTTACTCTTTTATTTCTACAAAGTAAATAACGTGCGTCAAACTTACGAATGGTTACGTAATGTTGTGCTCTATAAGTACATGCATGAACAACAACGATGGTTCATGAAATTCCGTGCTAGTGTTTTTAATTTTAATAACGCCTTTCGATCATGAAGGCCCACTGAGTTTGATGTCGACAAGTCAAAAACGTTGATCGAGTTGATCCCATGCCACATAACACTAAAGATTACAGACGTATTTGGGTTTCTCATAAACTCAAAATCTGCTCTGCGTTTTGCTCCTCGGACGCGACTGATAGCAGGTAATAAGAAGGGGAATGCTTAAAATGATGTGATGAAAAGACTTTATTTCATCAGAGGAAGGTTATGTTCTCAGTATGGTGGGATATTTTAAAGTATTGTATTTCTGAGCTCCTACCAAGTATCGAAACAATTAATTCAAGTGCTTTCTGTTGATAATCGAACAGTTTAAACGAATCTATCGTCCAGGCCTCATTTATCGTAAAGGACTGGTACTTCGAGAGATCAAATCCAAGTTTAATCGCCCGTCAAAAATTACTGTCTTCAGACTTTCATTTATTTCGTTCTTTTAAAAAATTTTTGTGTGTTGAAATATTCGACTAGATGAAGAGGCGAATCAGCCCCTTATACGGTTTATCGCCAAAAAGGATAATTTCCTCTATAAACGGGGAATTATTAGGTGCGCAAATAAGTTCTCGCTGTTTTTAAAGAGATGGCTCCAGTAGTGCTGGTCGATTGAGACATAACCAAAACGTCATAAACCGAGCTTAGACATATGGTAAACAAACCGCTCTGACACATTAGTGATTTTGTCTTTGCGTCATATACTTTTGGTTGTGTGAAAATGTCTGATTTTGTGCCAAATAATCGTCATTTGCGGGAAGTGTTGCTTTTCTTCTTTCATTCGAAGAAAACGGCGGCTGAAGCGCATCGAGAACTCCAAAAAGATTACGGAGATACTGCTCTAAGTGAAACAACGTGCTGTGATTGGTTCCGTCGCTTCAAAGACGGTGATTTCGATGTTGACAACCGTTCGCGTGAAGGAAGACCAAAAGCCTTCGAAGACGCTGAATTGGAGGCATTGCTCGATGAGGATCCATGCCAAACGCAAAAAGAGCTTGCTTCAGCATTAGGAGTTACCCGCCAAACCATTTCCCAGCGATTGCATGCGTTGGGAATGATTCAAAAACAAGGAACTTGGGTTCCTTATTATTTGAAACCAAGAGACGTTGAGCGTCGTTTTTTCGCTTGTGAATAACTGCTCCAGCGGCAAAAAAGGAAGGCTTTTCTTCATCGCATCGTTACGGGCGATGAAAAACGGATTCATTACAGCAACCCAAAGAGAACAAAATCATGGGGACTGCCCGATCATGCTTCTACGTCGTCGGTTCGGCCGAATATTCACGCTGCGAAGGTTTTACTGTGTATTTGGTGGGACCAGGGTGGTGTTATTTATTATGAGCTATTGAAACTAAACGAAACCATCACTGAGGAACGATATCGAACTCAATTGATGTGATTGAGCCGAGCACTGCGCGAAAAGCGGCCACAATACGAGCAGAGGCACGAAAAAGTGATTCTACAGCATGACAACGCTCGGCCTCACGTTGCCAAACCCGTCGAAACCTACTTAGAAACGCTCAAATGGGAGGTCCTACCCCACTCGCCATATTCCCCAGATATTGCGCCGTCCGATTATTACTTGTTCCGTTCGATGGCACATGGTCTGGCTAACCAACAGTTCCGCTCATATGAAGACATCTCAAAATGTCTTTATTCGTGGATAGCCTCAAAAGATGAACACTTCTACCGTGACGGTATTCGAACTCTGCCAGAAAGATGGGAAAAAGTTGTCGCTAGCGACGGGCAATATTTTGAATGATTCATTTGTAAACATTTTTTCACAATAAAGTTGCATTTTCATCAAAAAAACAGCGAGAACTTAGTTGCGCACCTAATATTAAGTTTCCATAGAGGTAGCAAAGGTTATCAAAGAAAACGGGCAATATATAATTGATTAATCATTTTTTATATTAATAAATGAAAACTATCAAAAAATTACATGTTGACTTTTTCGACAATCGAATATAGTGTAATTCGGTAAAATTCCTCTGTTTGTAAAAGGTCATAAATATTATCTGCGTGATAAAAAGATGATTAAGCATTTTCAGAGCAATTGTTTTTATCATTTGAACCTAATGGGCTTTTAAGTGAATATATATGTATATATAAACTGAACAACAATTGACAAATGTTGACTACTTCTTGAAAGTTAGCAGTAAATCGGCGTATAAACGCAAATACAAACACCATGTTAAAGGTATGTACTACAAATTATTTTTATTTGTGATTATAAACAATGAATATAAACAATTGTTATATTTTATCTACATTAGTGTAAACTAATTGTAAACAGGTAAAAATGTATACATACATATATACATATGTATACATGCTAGAGGCAACTGTTGTCTTTAAATCAGTCCCTTTGTATACTTTGCAGAACCAACACCAATATTATCTTCTAAAGATAGATCTATAAATAATGCCTGGTTTTATTGTCAACACAATTGTCTTTCGTTTTATATAAAATGTCTTTTACTTTGAATTTAGTATGTTCAATTAAAAGATAAAAGATCTGCCCACGGTTTTTTCTTAATAAATTTGTACGAGGGTAGCCGTTTATATTTCGGGAACTGGCAACACTAACAGTGTTGCTGCTTCGATTCGATGATTGCATCGTGAAGTTTGTCATTTTTGACAATATATTTATTACTTTGTAATACGTATATTCTTTTTGAAAAATGCTGTATATATATATATATCGAATTTACATTTGTTTTCAATCGTAACTACGTTGTTTCGAATTAATTATTGTATTTATTCAAGCAGGTAATAAAACATCTTACCACATTATTAGTTGTATTTTGGAAACGTATTTCGACAACTAAGTTGCCATCTTTAGTAGAAAAAAGAGACCTGATGGAACACAATAAAACTGCACAATAAAACCATGATCTCCACACAAACACTAACTTTTAAATATGTATTTAGGTCACTTACCACTGCTTAAAACTAGCCCGTAAATTCATGTGCTTATCATATCAATCAGTTATAAAAAATTTAGAGCTGCAGTTACGAAATCCGAAATATGTACACAGAATACGAAAATTAATGTGGAAGGTCAACCGCAAGTGATTAAGTTAATCAACCATAGGCTCCTTGAAAATTACCTTCAAGATTCTTGCAGTCAAAAAGATGAACGCGGAAAAATGTAATCGAAAGGAGTATTAGTTTAAAACATTAGTAAGTGATCTAAATATGAACTTTAACGCCAGTTTGTTGTGTCTAGTAAGGTTACTTTGCGATTTTTCTGTGATTCCATATTTCAACACATATCTTTTTCCTACTGAAAATGACAATTTAGTTATCGAAAACATATCTAAAATACAGATAATAATGTCCAACGTATTTACATTAAACATTTTATCGACTAGCTTCTTAATTTAGAATACTTTTCACAGAACACTTACATTTGAACAAAACCTTTATATCTGAATTTCGGCAATGGTAAATTTACAACCATTCATTAACAAATTCCAGAATAATAATTAAAAGTAACTATATTGCTTTTTATTGCTGTTGCTTCTATTTTGCTCTTCTGTATGATTTTAAATTGCTACGAGTTTTCTAACGGTTGGGTCTTCTACATTCCTGTTTTGAATTATCTTTAGAAGAAAACAAAAAGACTGTTCATAGAATACGAAGCAGCTAATAACTTTACTTACTAAACCTAATTTAATATATATGTTTGATAAAAGTGTTGCTTAGCTAATAAAGTACAATACTTGAGATATGACGATTGCGCCTACCTAATATAGTTTCTTTAAAATTGTTACAAGTGCACTGGTAGCCAGATATGTGTTGTTTCAATGATGTTAACATTTATACGCTTATAGTCATTTAAGAAGGTATTTACGATGTCCTAACTTTGAATTATCTTATAATATCAACAACTTTGTGTATGTAAACTATAATTAGAATTAGCTACTTGTCACATTGATGTAATTTTTCTCAACCAGATTGCCTTCGTTCTTTGCGTCGCACTTGCAATGGCCACAGCCTTCATACCGTTTATTGGAGCAGGAACTAAAGCAGGCGTTGGAACTGGTGCCGCAGCAAGTATCGGTGGAAGTATTGGAGCTGGTGTTGAAGGAGGAGTCGGGGCAGGTCTTGGAGCTGGTGTTGAAGCTGGTGTTGGAGCTGGTGTTACAGCTGGTGTTGGAGCAGATGCCGGAGCTGCTATTCAAGGAAGTGCTGGAGCTGGTATTGGAGGAGCTGCCGAAGTTGGAGCTGGTATTAGAAGAGATGTTGGTGCAGGTGTTAGCGCTGGTGTTGGAGGAGGTGTTAACGCTGCTGTTGGAGGAGGGGCCGGAGTTGCTATCGGAGGAAGTGCAGGTGCTGGTGTTGTGGGAGGTGCCGAAGCAGGTGTTAGAGGAGGTGCCGAAGCAGGTATTGGAGGAAATGTAGTAGCAGGTGTTGGAGCTGGTGTTGGAGGAAACGCCGGAGTTGTTATCGGAGGAAATGCTGGTGCTGGTGTAGGAGGAAGTATTGGCGCTGGTGTAGGAGGAGGTACCGGAGTTGCTATAGGAGGAAGTGCAGGAGCTGGTGTTGGGGGAAGTGCCGAAGTAGGTATTAGAGGAGATGCCGGAGCAGGTGTCGGAGTAGGTGTCGGAGCAGGCGTTGGAGCTGGTGTTGAAGAAGATGTCGGTGCAGGCGTTAGAGGAGGTGTTAGCGCTGGTGTTGGTGGAGGTGCTGGAGTTGAAGGAGGTATTAGCGCTGGTGTTGGAGGAGGGGCCGGAGTTGCTATCGGAGGAAGCGTAGGAGCTGGTGTTGGGGGAAATGCTGAAGTAGGTATTAGAGGAGATGTCGGAGCAGGTGTCGGAGCAGGCGTTGGAGCTGGCATTAAAGGAAATGTCGGTGCAGGTATTGGAGCTGGCATTGAAGGAAATGTCGGTGCAGGTATTGGAGGAGGTGTTAGCACTGGTCTTGGTGGAGGTACTGGAGGAGGTGTTAGCGCTGGTGTTGGAGAAGGGGCGGGAGTTGCTATCGGAGGAAGCGCAGGAGCTGGTGTTGAGGGAAGTGCCGAAGGAAGTGTTAGAGGAGGTGCTGAAGCAGGTATTGGAGGAGATGTAGTAGCAGGTGTTGGAGCTAGTGTAGGGGGAAATGCCGGAGTTGGTATCGGAGGAAATGCCGGTGCTGGTGTCGAAGGAGGTGTCAGAGGAAGTGCTGAGGGAGCTCTTACAGGAGGTATTACAGGAAGTATTACAGGAGGTATTGGAGGAAACATTGGAGCAGATCTTGGAGGAGGTATTGTAGCAGGTGTTGGGGGAAGAATTAAAGAAGTTGTGGGTACAGGACTTGGAATTGCAAGCCATCTGTCACCTTTCAATTTACTAAAACTAGGCTAACTAAATTTGTGATAATCCTAGAACATTAGAGTAAAAAAATTGCCATTAACTAGAATAACATTTATGTTTACCAGTGTTATTAATTGAACGGTCCAAGAAAGGGAAAAAAAATTAACTGTAGCAAACAAAATTTAAAATTTAAATTTTGCGACTCAGTGTTTTACATATACAAGCAATATATTATAAATTATTTCAACGTCACAAATTTTAAGAATTCTAATTTAAAAAACTCAACTTACAAATAACTTTACTAACAAGTTAATACAATCGTCAATCATAGATCGAGAAACCGAATTGAGGTGCGTACATAAAAGCAATAATAAATTGCAAATTTATAAAAAGTACTGGAACACTTATCGTTTTAAACGTCTTCCATGACGTCACAAAGTGGATAGCATCGGTTAATACTTGCAACATTAAGTGTGTTTCCATAATTGTTTCAGCAAACTGAGTGCGGCGTGAAGAAAAATGTGTTTATATGTAGAAAACGAGCGTTTCTACATCTAGTGACATTTTATTTGCATAATTAAAATAATCTTTAAAACAGCTTAACGTATCTGTAAACGCACCTTCACAAATTTATTTTAGTGTGGCAAAATCCGAATTCATATCTAAAACACTTTCAAACTTCCTTATAAAACAAAAAAGTTTTTAACATCTTCTACCACACATAGCTGTACATGAGCAGCGTTCACTATTTGTACAGATTCCACTAACGACAGCGAAAGACTTTCTAACTCTTCTATTGTCTCCACTAGTCCGAAGTAATTATTCTGAATACTGTTTAAATCTCTTTTAATCTGACTATCTTGAAATTTTGACTGGCTTTGTATAATAGCTGCAGCTTCTTTCGGATTGAATTTTAAAATCACGTTCTTTAATCATCAAAATATTTATAATAATAAAACTCTGCCTGTAACCATGTTCTATAGCGTGTAAGAATCGGCTCTTGTGGTTCAATAAAACAGACTATGATTTCTTTGATAAATTTACTATTACTTTAATTTATTGTACCATTTGTATGTATTTATGTAAGTGCTTATACAATATGGTTAAGTTATATTGGAATTTTTTAATTTTTATTATTGTTCCGTTGCCAACGAATTTGTCAAGTTCCTCCAATCTATCTACCTTTCGCCTCTTTGAACGTCTGCTATTGGCACACAAAATTGTTTTAGTAGTAACCTAATTAATGCACCGCTTATTAAAAAAACCTTACGAATTCGGATACTAGGGATAATGTCGATATCACAAACTTCTTACTTCTAAATTGCACCAGCTCTCTGCTCCTTTGTACTAGCTTTTCAATCTTATACTTCGTTCACGTACTTTTTCCGAATGTTCTTCCGAATTTATAGAATGATACCTGTATATAAGAATGGTTTCTTTAATAAGCAGTCAGCAGTCACAGAATTAACAATATTTACTTAGATTCTATCTAATAACATTGATGACAATATTCTATTCGAGAAAACGCAATCGTACTAACTTTTCTAAAGCGTTTGGTCGGATAGATCACTCACTACTACTCTACAAGTTTGTTGTTGAATTTGATGGAGCCTGTGGTTGATTGACTTGATCAATAAGGTTGATGTATAACCCCTTTCCACAATTAACTATTTGTAAATTCTGTATACGCATTTCGACAACCAAGTTGTCATCTTGGTTTTCAACGGTGCGGATCGCGTAAGGAGTTTATTTTTTCGTACAATTTTTTCGCCGTGTTTTACCAGGTGCGACACTTTGAAATTATCTGCTGATGATGACAACTTGGTTGTCGAAATGCGTATACAGAATTTACAAATAGTTAATTGTGGAAAGGGGTTATATATCAACCTTATTGATCAATACAAGTTTGTTATTATTGATTTCCTACCGGCACTTGTCTTTTTATTTCAATCCCATTTATCTAATAGAGCTAACTATCTCTATCACAAAGACCATAAATCTCAGCTTTTTCACTTAACATCCGGTGTTCTGTAAAGATCAAATCTCGGAAACTATTATTCGCAGACGATTTGAAGATATTTGAATCAATATACAACATCAATTACTGTGCTCATCTTCAAAAACAGTTCGATTCGATTTAGACATGGTGCACTCATAACATTTCTAAGTGTAAATAAGTCATGTCCACTTGTAAATATCCCTCTATTGATTTTAATTACACACAATTCGTATCTCGAAAAATGTTGTTATTAAGGATTTGGGTGTTACATTTGATTCAAAACTATTATTCAATGAACGTATTAGTAATATATCGAGTGATGCATTAAAAACTTTGAGTTTCATAATTAGAACTACCAGATCTTTCTCATCAATTGACAGCATATCGCTACTCCATTTTTTCTTTGTTTGGTCCAGATTTGAACATGGGTCGTTGATATTATCACCTCTTTGTGGAATATATATCTATCCACTGAAATTAGTGCAAAGGCGCTTTCTAATGTACCTTTTCTTTGCGAGTCTGGAAATTATCTTCCTCTGGACTACAAACACATTAATCTTCTAACTAAGATCATAAAGGAATTTTATGTCATAGTAGTGTCTACAGAGCTCCAGTGGTTCATTGTTAAAGAACCGTTAGAGCACCGTAGATACCAAAATGAAGTAAAATTTTCTTTATCATCTTCACAATAGAAATGATGCACCTGAAATTCTGTCAAAGGAAAACTTTTTGGTTTCCAAGCATGCAACTAGAATTGCAAACACTTTTCGTATGCCGCCTCTAGAGACAATTGTACGCCTCTTTATAGAATATGTGAATATTTCCACAATTTGCCGGCCGTAGACATAAATTATACTCTTCTACCAACTATACTAAATCGGTGCACGGGAAGAATGCATAGGGGACTATGCATTCTTCCAGAGCACGCTCACCCACAGGCCTCCTCACGAAAACATGTCTTCGTGAACCGAAAATCTCGAATTTGGATTCATCGGTCCACAATACTTTGTTCCAGTCTTCTGTGGTCCAATTTTGGTGATCGCGTGCTTACTTTAAACATTTTTACTTGTTTGGCTTGTGTAGAAGCGGCTTCCTCATTGCAATTCGTCCATGAAGACCGGCTTCTTTTAATCGCTGTTTAACTGTGGAAACACTTATGGGTTTTCGACGAACAGCATTCATTTCTGCTGTGATTTCTGAGGCTATTTTTCGTCTATTCCTCCACCGTGCTTAACAGTAGGGGTACTGTTAAGCACGGTGGAGATTCAGTCATGATATGGGGTTGCTTTTCTGGATCAAATGTGGGCGATCTCGTAAAAATGAAGGTATACTATGAAAAAAGAACAATATAAGTGCATATTAGAGGAAAACGCAATCCCCTCTGGAATTAAAATTTCGGATCAGAATTTTATCTTCCAACAAGATAATGACCCGAAACACACTTTCAAACTATGCCGAGAATATTTGCAGAAATTGGAGAATGAGGGAACCATAAAAGTTATGGCGTGGCCTCCCCCAAGCCCCGATTTAAATCCCATCGAGTTGCTGTGGGAAGAACTTCTCCGAGAGGTGAGAAATGCTATTAATATGTAGAAGAACCTGCAAGAGGCATGCGTGCTGCAGTGATTAAAAATAAAGGAGGGCGTATAGACGAGTCTAAAATTTAGTTAAATTATTATACAGCAATTTATTTTAAATGTAAAATTATATATTTTTCATATATGTAAATAATAAAAAGATGTTAGTGTTTCAATTTTGATTTTTGGTACAATTTGCGGGTTAAATGCGAGTGACCAAATACTTATGAGCGATAGTGTATATGTAATCAATAAAAATCTGACACAGTTTTGAATTTATGTTTAAAATATTTAGTTTTCTGTACATTTAATTTTTGAATGTAAATTTACAACATTGCATATGTTATTTGCTACTGTATTGTCCTATAATATATATATATATATATATATATATATATATATAATATAGAATATATATTATTATTATTGTTATTATTATTACAAAAACTTGGTAGTGGAGGTAGAAACATGTGCAACAGGTAACGATATGTAGGTAACATTTGAAAGGCAAATAAAAGTTTTAAAAGACAGGTTTTATTAATTATTGAATTTAAAAATCTAATAAATCAGGTACGTCAAAACAAATAAAACAAATGAAATTATTCACCCCATATACACACAAATTGAATAATAACCTTCAGAAGTTTTAAAATCATTTCAATATGGATTCCTATTCTTACGTTCTTAAGTGAAACATATTGTCCGTTCGAACGACAAGAAGTCACAAATAGATTCTATGTAATGTAAGAAGAGCTACTTCTTCAAGCAAATAAATAATAATTTATACATACATGAGTATTTCACATTACTTGTGCAAATAAGTTTCCGTATTACTAATAATTTATTGTTTTTATGTAATATTTATGAAGCATTAAGCAAATAATAGAGCAGTACTGTACATAGTGAAACTGCTACATGGAAAATAAGAATTCATGTTTACTTTTTCCTTGTTTCGCGATTTTTTCACTTGGTGACAAGTTACATATTATTATTAATATTGAGATCCTTGTATTGGTCTTATAACCTTCAGTTCGAATGACAAACCTACTCAAGATTTATGTTATTATTTAGTAATTATATTCATAAAATTTACATTTTCCATCCAACAATAACACCAAGTATGATATAATTTTCGTAAAACTAATGCAATTACACTACAGGACAAAATGGCACTGATTGATCTTTTTTGGAATTGTGATATCAATATGGCTGTTACCAAATTTTAAAGTACGATATATTCTATAATTGATCAACACGTACCTAAAACATCCCTCTCTTGTCATTCGGGTGTAAGTTGTGCAAGTTACCATTTTGATACCCCAAAAAATTGGTTAGTTTAGTTAAGCTAATGGAATATTATTTCAAAAAGTAGAAGGGTTCAAGAGCTAACGTTCATTACAAAGAATTCACCAGACTTCGTAGATTGGTTAAAACTGGGAACAAACGATCATATATGCAATCTCAACCGAATATTAAGAAGAAAATCGCAGAGGGACTGAGTTACTATATCAGACAAAAGAGCGAAAAGTCCAGAATTTCTGGATGTGTTACTCTGATTGGTGAAGTTTCTATTTCGATGTGTTTCAACCTTGTTCAATTAATATCTCCGAAATACCCACTAGCAGTTCTACCTTCAGTTGCTCCTATTCGAATCAATTTCCAAGTTCCCAAAACGTACTGCTCGCGATTCGCCGTCTAAGGTCAGATTCTTCATCTGGTCATCCAAATTCTTTATGAGCGATCGTACTTCAAAATTATGCAAGTCTTTAATGACTACTTTTAATTTATTCGTGCGAAATTCTACTTTCTCTGAGCTATGTAAGCTGAGTCGAATTACACTTACTCACAAAAAGGACGGTCAATCACCTGTACGTAATTATCATACCACCAGTATATTTTCTGATTGTGTTAAGATATGAGCATCTATTTTATTTTAAACTTTATAATTCTTTTAAACTCTATATCTCAATTAAGACAACATGGTTGGTGACTGATTTAACTGAAATAATACATTTCATCATTAACTACCTGAACAAACATTAACAGGTTGACTTGGTGTGTTTTGCGAAAGCGTTTGATATTATTAACTCTCTGTTGATTTCGAAGATGTCGTCTCTCGGGTTTTCTTCTGTAGACCTTAGTTTGCTTGCTTCTTTCTTGTGCAGCCGAACTTACTACGTATCTTACTGTGGTTTAATTTCAAACACTTTTATAGCGCCTTCAGTTGTGCCACAAAGCTATAAATTGGGACCTCCCCTATTTGATATTTACTAATGACCTGCTGTCCATGATACGTGGAGATGTCCTGACTCGCAAAAAGAGCGAATTTGTCAAATTTTATCAAAATTCAAGACGACATTAATACTATTGTATTTTTTATAAACTTGAATATAGAAAAATGTGTTGTTGTTACTTGCTTTAGGAATCGCAATTCTATTTCCTACATTTATGGGATCGGCGACATTTACATTACCAGGCAAACTGAAATAATGGATTTGGGTGTTCGATTTGATATCCACCTCTAATTTTCTAACCACAATGCTAATATATGTATGTAATTAAGCTTCTCAAACACCCTGTTTTGTGATTAGATCTTGCAAAAAATATTCTAGTTTTTCAACATTAAAACCTCTGTTCTTCTCTTTAGTGCGCTCAAAACATAAATATGCTTGGATTGCCTGCTACCCACACCATCTATATCAGAAGTTTATTCTTGAAGGTATTCAAAAAGATTTCTATATTAAAGTTTTAAAATTGATAACGTCTACTCATGTCGAGAACTAATTATAATTAATTACTTCTACGTCACGATTTTCGCGCCTTATACTTGATTCTCCATGATTAATGAAAAAGCAATACCTCCCTCTTCCTTTCAAATAAACGAATATACAAACGAAAGAACAAGAGCGCGTCATCTTGCAAAAATCGGTACCAAAGTCACTAGTACGAATTAGGCCAACAGTTTAAACTCCCGACAAATTGCCAATAGATGAATGTTAAAAGAATCATTCAAATGTCAATAATATCCTGTTTACTACGCGTTTCAAGAAATTCACTTCTCATCGGGTAAACTTGTGTTATTAGAACAATTCTTAGTGAGTTTATCGTATCTTTTCGATACATAAAAATGATGAGAAAACAATACCTTCCTCTTCCTCCGCTCAAACATATGACTGTATGAACGTACGAACGAAAGAAGAAATTGCTCGTAACTTCGTTGCCGATTTCAGTGAAATGACACGCTCTACCAATTTTATACGTTTTATATGGAATTTACTTCCGATGTTCATTGCTCATATTCGAGGTTCTTCGAAAAATTTAAAAAATTTTTATTGAAATAATAATTAATATTTCATCCGTATGTATGTTATAACAACGGAGATAACACTAACAATGTTGCCAGTTCCTGAAATATGAACGGCTGCCCTCGTGTAATATATATATATATATATATATATATATATATATATACCGTGTATATGATAATCCAAAATAATAATGTTAGTCGGATATTCCGTCACTGTTAGGAAAATTAAAAACCAATCCTTTGTTTTATACTCAATATTTCGCTGTAAATTTATAACTTCATCAGGAGTTAAATAATTAGATTAATTTAAAAACCATTAATATATGATTTGCCATACTATATACTACACACAAAACCGTAAACTATTATACTAGCGTCAATTGTTAGTGATAGGTAAAGTTAAGAGCATGTTCCCCAAATAACTTGCATCTCAAATATCATATATATATATATATATATATATATATATATATATATTACACGTGGGTAGCCGTTCATATTTCTTGGTAACACTAACAGTG
>JAVIWB010001133.1:0-19905 GCA_031893035.1 Dermolepida albohirtum | reverse complement strand
TTTTTCTTTTCAATATATTCACCTGTAGGGCTGTAGGGTGGGTGATTCACAATTTCGAAGCCCACCTTATGCAGGGCAACTAACGCAACGCGGCTCTTGTGGACGGGCGCGTTGTCGTGCAAAAGCAGAACACCTTTTGTCAATTTTCCCCGTCTTTTCTCTTTAATGGCTTCTTTTAGTCACTCTAATATTGAAGCGTAATATTGTCCGGTTATAGAAACACCTTTATCTTTATAATCAATCAACAATATTCCTTCCGAGTCCCAAAATACCGTTGCCACGAGTTTCCCAGCTGATTGTGACACTTTAAATTTCTTGGGAGGTGCTGTGCCCTTTTTATGCCACTGCATGAAGTCTTGTTTGGACTCGGTTCATAATGATGAACCCAAGTTTCGTCTCCAGTAACAATTCCACTCAATACACCATCCTTGTCTTCATTACAGAGGTCCAAAAATGCACGCGAACACTCTACGCGCTGTTGTTTTTGCGGTGACGTGAGCATTCTGGGGCCGGTTTGCGCTGACCTTAACATGCCGAGATGATAGTGTGGTTTTAAGAATTTGTTGTATCGGATACTCCAACCATTTCTGCGAGTTGTTTCTTCTTTAGTCGAGCATCTTCGAGCACAATTTGTTCAACTTTTTGGATAAGTGCTGGCGTGGTCACCTCAATGCTCCTCCCAAAGCATCGGGTTCGTGTTCACTACGAAAGTCTTTCCACATCAAAACTGCCTAGTAAAGAAAGTTTTCATGATCTACCCTCAGATAGTCACGTAAGAGATGAAGATTATCGCAGAGCAGAAAAGGTTTGGAATTTGTTTGAGTGTCAATCGCTAGGGGAATATTATAAATTGAATCCCGCACATTATTTTACATCACCAGGATTAAGTTGGGACGCTATGTTGCGCATGACGCGTATAAATTTAGAATTACTCACAGATGTAGATATGTTTAATTTTTTTAAGAAGGGTGTACGTGGGGGCGTGAGTATGTGGTGTTGTAAAAGAAAGGAAATTGCTAACAATGAATTCATACCAGAATATGATTCTTCAGAGGCCAAGAAATACATATTATATCTCGATGCAACGAATTTATATGGTTATGCCATGACATTCAATTTACCACATGGTCAATTTGAATGGTTAACAAATGAGGAGCTCATGGGAATGGATATACTTGCTTTAGAAGACGATGGAGACACTGGATATGTTTTCGAAGTTGATTTAGAATATCCGACACATCTTCACGACCATCATAATGATGTAATACATTACCTAACTCTGAAACAATGTATAAATCATGGATTGAAACTATGTGGGATTCGTCGTGGAATTCGATTTAAACAAAGTCGGTGGTTAAAGAAATACATTGATTTTAATACATTAAAACGGAACGAATCTACCAACGAGTTTTTCAAGCAATTTTATAAGTTAATGGTTAATAGCATATTTGGAAAGACAATGGAGAATGTAGAAAATCGCGTTAATATAAAACTGGTTTCCCATTGGGAAACTATTCATAAAAGACTTGGCGCTGAGGCATATATTGCAAAACCAAATTTTAAATCATGCAAAGTCTTTTCTGAATCTCTAACAGCCATCGAACTGGCACATGTACGTGTAGATTATGTGAAGCCTGTGTATGCAGGATTCACAATTTTGGAAATAGCTAAGGAGGTAATGTATCGCTTCTTTTATGATTTTTTAAAACCTATGTTCGATACAGACGTTTCTTTACTGTATACGGATACAGACTCATTAGTTATATGCGTGCAAAATTATAATATATATAATGATATTAAAAACAATTTAAATATGTTCGATACTTCTAATTTCACCGAAGGAAATATACACGGAATACCTCCCAGTCTACCTAAATTGGGTAAAATGAAGGATGAATATGCTGGTGGAATTATTGAATGCTTTTATGGGACCGGTGCTAAAGCTTACTGCGTTAAATTACTTTCTAAAACTGTTAAAACCGCAAAGGGAGTTAAAAAAAGTGTTATTGATAAACAATTGACTGTTTCTGACTATAAAAATGTGGTAGAAGATAATGGTACCATTATGAGAAGGATGTATCTATTTCGCTCTGAATTTCATACAGTGTTCACGGAATTGAAAAATAAAGTTGCTCTTTCATGTAAAGATGATAAGCGATATATTCTCCCCGATAAACAAAATACCTTAGCATGGGGTCATTATCAAATAGAAGAGTCAGAACGTGAAAAAAATTTGAATAATTTAATATCTGAGATTTGTAATTTAGAAAATTTGGCTTAAAATCTAAAAATGTAATTATTACTTTGACATACTGTTTTAATAATTTAGAATTATTATGTCTTTATATTTTAGAATTGTATATATCTACTACTAATTATACTGAGTGTTTTATATAATAATTATGTAATCATTACTTTGACATATTATTAATTTAGAATTATTACTTTTTTTATATTAGAATTGTATATATCTATTACTTATTATACTGGGTGTTTTCTATAATAATTGTGTTGTATGTATTTCTTAATTGCTTAATAAAAAACAGTTTATTATAAACATAGTGTTTATTTTTTACTATATGTGTCTATACATAGTCTTCAGAAAGCATTGGCGTTTGATATCCACGAATTTTGTCTCGAGGGCATACCCAACCATTTAACGAGTACTTTATCCTTTTTTCGACGTATAACTTTTTCAACGAGATAAATATCAGGATGTTTAACTTTCTTCAATTCGGATTCGTAAAACCCACCAAGAATATTTTGTTTTTCAGAATCCTGTAAGATGTACGTTCTCGGATATGTATTTTGAACTTTATTAATTGTAAATATTTCGTTGGACCAATTTGGGGTATACATTTTTGAGAATACGTGTCTATATTTACTAATACGAACCGGATCTCCAACTTTGAATTTAGAAACTCTTGGATCAGTAACTTTGATATTACTATAAACACTTCTTAAAATACTTTTGGCATTTTTTTGATTAATTTCTATGGGTCGACGCTTAGTTGTCCTATGGACAGTATTATTATAATCATTGACTATTTTCGGCAAAATTTCTATCCAACGGTAACTTCCATTGAAACTGAATTCCTTCCACATCTTATTTTTAAGCGTTCTATTAAAACGTTCTACAATTGAACTTTTTAAATTGGAAAATGTACTATAATGGTTAATATTATACCGGTCCATAAGTTTTTTGAAACGTACATTATAAAATTCCTTTCCTTGATCGCTTTGAACATTTCTCGGAATATTTTTCTTCCCTGTTACAAGTATGGATTCCATGGCTTTCGTTACTTCGTTCGCTGTTTTATTTCTTACAGGAATCGCCCAAGCATATTTTGAAAATGTATTAATACATACGAAAATATATTTGAAATTATCATTTACTTTGGCATAGGGTATCATTTCAACCAAATCGATTTGAAATAAATCCCGCAATCCTTTTATTATTACCCGTCGTCTGGGAAACCTTCTCCGTGCAGGACTATGGATTTCGTTTACGACATCCCTTCTAATTGATGACATTTCCTTCGATAACTATTTCCGCAAATACTGGTTCCGTCTGTTTCGGTGCAGGTTTTGAACCAAGGTACTTCAATCTAAGCGTCGTTCCTTTTGTTAATATTTTTGGTTTTTTGGGATCAAATAGGTCCTTGTCAATTTGCAATCGTGTTAATTTCGCGTCGGAATAACGGACATTTATAACCTTTCCGCTATAATGTTTATTCGTATATAAATAATTCTGTTTCGATGCTTCGGTACTTGTATAGAAACCGTTTACGCCAATGGAACCATCACTGTATAACTGTAAAAGATGCTTCGAAGGTGTAGTGGGCGGTAAAATGCTTTCTATATGCATTTTTAATACCTCTTTAACCGTGGGCTGTTCGAGAAGGTCTGACACTACGTCTGATTCCATTAAATGTCTCTTAATAACATGTTTATGTATATGTCTCCCAAATTTATCTATTGTCATCGCTGTATATGCACAATCTACATCAATATATTAACTGCTGAAGAAACGGTTCTTTTCAACTACTTATATATCACTTGAAGTTATCCTAACTACTTAACAATTTTGGACTCCTTTAATTCCTCAATTATCGCTAATATCTCATTGTCGTGTCCGGTATGACCAGCATCCTTCGATGCAACTAGTAACTGCAATCTATCACACAATTCATTTACATCATCCCAATATTTATACTCTACTTTACCGCTGGGTACTACCGTTTTTCTTACAGGTATTCCTTTTCGTAGACCTAAACCAGTTTTCCAACTTCTTGTCCACCAAACTTCAGGTCTTTTTCCTTGTGCAATAGGTTTAATAATTGTCGTGTATTTGGTACCTCTACTAGCTGCATATTTTTTATTAGGATCGTAATCAACTCTATGTGCATTTGTATCATTAAGAATAAATTTATAATTCTTCGCATCAGCATATAAAAATTTTCCAGGTTTTTTTTTGAAAAGTAGTTCTAGTAAACCCTTAGTAGCTTTATAGGTGAATTGTCCGATTATAATATTGTTTCCATCAAATCTAACATCAGCGTTTCCAATTTTTAACTCCCCAGCATCTTCGTGTACCCCATACTTTTCATCATATTCTTCCTTTTCATCTATCATTAAACCGATGAGATATGGACGTATTATAGGATCATGCTCTTTTAGTGCTTCCCTAACTACGTCTGTTTCTAAAAGGGTTTTATTCAGTGATTTATTAGCAATTATTGACTTGCTTGGTTTCGTTTGCAAAAGCGATATAGCGTGAGCCATAGATTTATCCAAATTTACACTTTCACTTGTATCCATTTCGTCTTCTTCATCATCATCTTCTGGTATATTTTCAACACCAGTAGGAGTTTCCGGTAACAGTTCACCAACGTATTCATCTTCTAAAAATGTAGGTTGGGTGAATGATGCCGACATCCGAGGCTTTGGCTCAGACACCGTCTTTGTTCTACGTTTTTTTGGTTGAGGTGTGAAGTCTTGATCTTCAGGTTTACCATATTTGGTCGGAGAAGAATGAGTACCCGGACTAAACCATGCCACACGTTTTTGCGAAGGTGTACTACGTTGAATAATTGACGTTCCAGGTATTGCTGCTGCGTAAGATCGATCTGGGAATATGTCGGACCAAGATTCTTCGATTTCCTCTGAAGTGTCCTTCGCATGTGTTTTATCCTTTGTTTTTACCTTGCCACTTTCATCACTACCTAGTTTCATAACGATTTCTTGTAAAGGTTTTGCTATAGGTGCATAATGTATATCAATTGCTCTTTGAGATCTAGCGATATCAGCTTTTAATGTTTTTAATTTTTGTTTCAATGCTTCACGAGCTTTTACTAAATTACTTACTAGTTTCTCTTCCATGTGTATCTTTACTGTTTTGCGAATACATATATACTGATATAGATATACAGAATTGTTTATATTAATAAACGATCTGTATGAGAATTGAGGATCATAAGTGTATATACATATGTATCAAAACCGAAACGATACCTTCCTTCATTAAACTTGCAATCAGTATCGATAAGGAGCATGTTAAATGATTTCTTCCAACACATTCTACATATACTTAAAAACTGTTCAAAGCTTAAATCATGAATATGATCATTATAAATATGTTTTAAATTAGTACCATCTTGTTGAAATAAAATTAAAAGATTGCTATTATCTCTTAATAATTGTTTAGGAACTGCACTATATGTTTGCATTAAATAGAAACAATCCAAATTACGATGCCTACCGAAAGAGAAGTACTGTTTTACTATATCTAAATCTATAGTCGGTATATCATCAAATATTATCACAGAATAATCAGAAACTTGATCAGGAGTTAGCATATCATTTGCATCTGTATATTCATAGTAACCTATTTCAGGTACAGTCTGTAATAAGCGCCGAAGGTATTCATATTTTTCCTGATGTAGCGATTTACAACATATATAAATATTTTTGAAACGAAATCCATTGGGGTGTAGTAATAAAGTAAGAAGGACATTTGTTTTTCCACATCCCGAAGGCCCTACAATTAATACTCTTTTACATGTACCGCCAAAAAGAGGACTGTGTCGTGTAAAACGCTTTGTATCAAATACAGAATCGTAGTTATACACAGGTAATGACAGCGATTGTGTTTCTAATTGCATACTGTACTTTTCAACTTCACAATGTATAGTATCAACTTCACATCGTATACTAAATAATATTCAGCGTTGTTAAAATATATGTATCAACTATATTAAGGACTCTACAGGAAGAAGTGTAAATGAAACATTTGTTTATTTTTATCTTTCATATTTATTTTATATTTATTTTTTATTTAAATTTAATTTTTTTATTTTTTTGGTAAAAGATAGTATTATTTTTAAATAAAATAATAATTTAAAAAATTAATAATTTAAAAAATAATTAATAACTTAAAAAATAAAAAAATAATACTATCTTTTCTTTTTTTGTACCACTATTTTTTTGGGCGAGGTAGTGGCCACCTCAGGTCCTCCGGCGCTCGATCCATTCACCACCTAATGAGGGCCTGGGCAAAACCCACCCCCATCCACCCATCATTACCAATCATCTAATGATGTTTGCCCAGGCTCTTCCTCCAGAACCACATGCCTTTCCTCAGCAACTGGTGGTGCTGACCTAGCCGCCCTTCTCCTCAGCATCTCCCGCACTTTCTCCATACCATCCTTGACCGGCGCCGGTGGAGGAATTGGAGTTACTTCAAGTGGTTGATAAGGCGTTTCCGGAGTCGATGTTCTAATTCGATCATGTGGCGTTTGAGGAGTTCTCATTGGAGGTGGTGTCGGAGTCGATGATTGTGGAGATAGTTCTGCAACAGGGGGCGGTAGATACCACCGAGGCCTTATTTATTCTGCCCCCAGCGCCCTCAATTGTTACGCGAACTTCTTCCTGAAAGAACAAAAAAATTGTTGCTGTTTTATTCTACAAAAAATTCCAAATATACACGTTACCCAATAACCACTTCTGATCGGACACCAGCACCATTTCTGACTGATGGATAATTGATAGGGATGAACTTGGTGCGTGAACTATGACTATGAAACTATGGTAGAAATATGATAGATGAACTGAAAGTACTGTAAATAGTGTTAGATGAACGGAAAGTACTGCAAATATTTTTTTCAAAAAATAAAAATATTTAAAAATATTATAATATGTAAATATTTAAATTAAATGTTTACATATGTAAATATTTAAAAATATTTCAATTTCGAAAAATAATGAGTCAGTATATCAAAGTAAAGGAGTCGTCAGTATGTCAGTGTAATAATATGTCAAAGTAAATCTATCCGTATGTCAATGCAAAATCAATGTAAACACCAATCCTCCACCACTACCACATACTATCAGAAGAAATTAGAAGTTTAATTAATAAGATTGACGGATTGATGTTATTTGATGATTATATATTTTATCGATCTAGATCGAGATCTATAAAATATATCAAGAATCTTTTTCTTGGCAGAAGCAATCAGATTAAAGTAACCCTTAATTTCTTCTATGTAATTATTCATCTCTTGGAGGGGTTGAACTATTTCATTAATAGAAACACCACCAGGAATGTCTGTATTAATGGCATCACTACAAATCTTATAGAAACGAATAATCATATCATGTTCTGCGATAGCTTTCTCCATCTGCTCATTCATCGAGATTAATTGGTCTGCAACCTTGCAAGCCAACGTTCCCTCCTGCAGGTGTGATGCATAGATGTTAAGAAGTTCACTCATGTTTGCAGCAAGGTTGAAGACTGGTTTATGGACTGATGTTGCAGAAGAAATGCGGGGGTGGACTGATATCGGAGTGGAGAGGGTCTCAGGTGATGGATTGGGGATCTCAGGTTGTGGAATGTGTGAAGTGCGGGGATGGACTGATACCTTAGAAGTAGATGGTGGAATGGGTAGGATATTTGGTAGATTTCCAGGTGTAGAAGTAGAAGGCGGATGAAAGGAGACTTGAGAAACAGCGAACAGTGATAATTGTTGATCCTGGGTAGAGTGGATGGAGGAGACTTGGGAAGCAGAGATTATAGGAGATGGGGCGGTTGTAGGAAAATGGTGTGTCGCTGAAGATGGATCGGGTTGAATAGGATCTGATATACGAACTGGGGCTGGTTTAACAGATAAGGGTTGAGCCGCCATTACATTTAGAAGGGAATGTGGATGTGGTTGTGGAGGGTTAAAATAATCAGGTAAACGAGCAGATACGATTACAACAGAAGTTTCCTGTACCACAGGATCGTCGTCAGATATGTCGTGAATAACCTCCTGCGGTACTGTAGTAAACACTTTTTCACCACCAGTTACTACTTTTTTACCTAAAAGTAGTTCCCGTAGTTCATCTCTCGACTGTCCGCCGCTGGTATTACAAATTGGTGTCGCAACAGTAGTCGTAGTAGAAGTTGCAACAGTAGTTGTAATCATAGTACGAGTAGCAACAGTAGTTGTAGTAGTCGTAGTACGAGGCGCAACAGTAGTAGTAGTAACCGCTAGTGGTGCAGTAACCATTAGTGGTTGGTTTCTATATTGTCCACATTGTCGACGTTTCTTGTAAAGAAGTCGTTGAGCTCTCAACTTATGTTTTTCTGCTCTACTCAATTTGTTATACACAATGTCAGGTAAACGGTCAAGAAATGGTGGATATTCAATTTCAGGTAAACGGGCAACAAAAGGTGGTGGAAAAGTAACAACTTGCGGGAAACCTGATCCTGATGCAGGAGGAACAATCATGTTAGACACTGATGCAAGAGGAACAGGAATAATCACGTTTGCAGCTGTTGTAACCGTTGGGGTTACAACAGCTGGTGTTACTGTAATTATTTCAGCTGCACTTGCAACAGGCGGCACAGTAATTATTTCGCCTACATCAGCTGATGTAACTACTGCGGGTGGTGTTACAAACTTTAGCCATTGCCATTCAATCAGTCCATTCCGAATAAAATATTATGAATATTGATAGTTTAATAATTGTTCATATTTTCAGCAATATTGATTTTCAGTGCGAATATCATCAATAATTCTATCAAGTTCCATTGTCATAGTTGTTTCTTGCTGTTCGCTCTAAATATTAAAAGTAAAATATAAGAATAATAAAAGCAATAATTATTAAAAAAATGTGTTAAGTTGTGTTAATTATGTGTTTTGTGTTATTCATATAACATAAAAAGTATTATTTATAATAATTTGCAAATATATATATACATTCATATATTAATGTATTAATTTAAAAAATTGTGTATATTCAAATATTTTTAAATCGAAATCAATTGGGGTGTAGTGTTTTTATTTGTTTGTTCCAAGTTAATTAATTTCCCGAGTATGCATATATAAATTTATTCATATAATAAAACATCAATAAAGAAATTAATATAAACTGAAATATAATATTACATATATGTATATAAAAAATTAAATAATGATAAAAATAATAATGGAACAACTTCACTAAAATATCAATAAACTTAGTTATTATATAAAAATATTTGTAAATTGTATATTCTAATATAAATATTATAACATTTATTTTTATATTTTGTTGTATAAATTATTATAAAAAAACGTATCACATATTATTATATATATAATATAATAAAAAATGCATATGCAAGGTCCGCATTCCAATAACAAAATACATTAATAAAAATTGCTTTCGTAATAGAATGATATAACTATTAGAACATAGATTTGAACTGACCATCTCTAATTACATAATATAAACAATGTCATGATTATTTATACAAAAAAATCGTAATTAAATATGCAAGTTTTGCATTCCGTTCACGAACTTTCATTTCGTATTATGTGTTATAAAAAACCATGTGAAAAAATGCCGTTCACAGGTCCGCATACCAATACGAAAACCTACATAAGCAAATCGTCCACTAGCTCCCAACGTTACTTTTTGAAGGCGGAAGCTTCGCAGTCTAAAGTGACGTCAAAAAATTCCACCTGGAATTCCTCTCTTCCTCTTTTTCGCCCATGGTGAGGGAAAAAACCAACTCTCTCAAAAAATTTTTCAAATCTTCTCTCCCCACTTTTTGGAGGCGGCACTTAAAGGCGTCTTCCGTCATAACACCTTAAACCCTTCCTAGATCTCTTCTTTATCATTTTTTTTTTTTTTTTTTTTCTTTTTTTTTCTTTCTTTCTTTTTCGTATAAACACCACTTTCGCGTAGATCGCTGCAGGTGTACAAAAAGCTCATGACCTTTTGATCAAATTTCAACAAATATCACTTAATTTTGTATCTTTTTTTTTTCTATATATTTTCACGTAGATCGTCCAGATGTACAAAAAATTTCATCACCTTTTGCCCCAGTTTCAACGAATATTTAATTTTTTGTTAATTTATTTCTTTCCTTTTAAATATTTATTGATAAATGAAAACACCTATTTCAATAACTAAACATATTGAAATATAAAAACAGCATATATGTAATTAAATTCAAAAACTTTCAATTACAAAAACAAAAAACATATATACATATATTCTTTTAACAAATATTTATAATACAAATATAATTAAATAATATATTAACAATATATAAATCTACAAATTTTTTTTCTACATAAATAACAATCCCTACGTCGCACAACCCCATCAACAACATCACCCACAATATTATAATGTTCCACACAAGGTCTACAATTGAATAAATCCATGTCTTGTTGATATTGCTTTGGCAATCGAAACCAAATAAGTTCTAAATCAATACTTCTTCTATTCATTAAATACGATTTAGGAATAAAAATCAAGTCCTTATCTTCTACTCCAACAAATGACCCATCAGTTTCATATCGATATATAACACAACCAACTTTCTCAACAACATAGTTAATGAAAATACTCCAAACACACCCCATTTTAAAAATAACACACCTCAATACAATATAAAAATTAAATACAATTAATATTTGCTTACAACTATATCTCTTTCAATTAAAAATTTATAAAGACATTCAACATTAGATAAAGCACAAACAACAAATTTTCCAACATGAAAACTACAACTTGGAGCACCCTTTTTAATTTTATCAGCATAAACTAAATCAACTATACGATTATCTAAAATACATTTTAAAAAATCCAATTTTTCTCTACCCTTCACAAACACTAAATCTACACCAATACACAATCGCTTAACAATTTCATCAAATTCACCAGATGATGTATAACCGTCTTCCCATTTCAATCCATGATGTTTCGTAAAAGCATATCTTGCAACACGTTTGTCTTCTACTGTCAATGCACCAAAAGTAAGAGCCGGCTTAAATACAAAATGACTCCTCCTATAATCACTATCACAAGTAGCTAATTCCTTCGGTATTAAACTACAACTATTAAAACGATACCATTGAAAATCAATAATTATAAATTTTTTCCCATCACAATTCATTATGATATAAAATCACTTCAACAAATACACCATTTAAGTAAATAAATCCTCACATATTATCCTATTTATTTAATTGTTTTCTGCTACACTCCTCCTCCTTAAAATTACTCCATTAATACTTTCGTTGAACTACTTTATTAGATGGTTAATATTCATATAATTTATTATGTAATAATGTTGCCTTTCGTTGTAAATTTAATTCTCACTTCAACATCAGTCCTAGTTGTAGCATCTTCCTGATCTGCACAATCAATCCCTATTTAAGGACATAATTTAAATTGACTAAGTTTTAACAACGTTTCACTATAATCATAACCATAATACCCTGATTGAAATCTAGCATACATATTATATAAAATAGCTATTCGATTCTCATCAAAATCAACTCGAACATTTTCATAAGGATATCTTTTACCATTCAAATAAACTGTCACGTCAGTTAAATTAATCGCATCAAATCTACTCATATTTTGATTCCAAAACCCAAAATAATATATCCCCTTAGGAAGGGGTAGGAGATTTGTTGTCTCAGGAATTCCAGGATTTCATGAATCTCCCACCCTCTAAAGAACATTTCCATTAAAGAATTTTTCATTGTTAATTTTGTTAATGCTAAATCCTGACTTAAACCCACTTTAATATGTGGCACTCGCCATATCACAGAATCAATTATTAATTTCATACTTTCAGTGGTAATAGCATTAATTATTACATCATTGTCATCAGCACATCGTTTCAATATCAACTCTTGTGACACATTTAATATCACATGACGAAAATCCTCGAAAATTCCCATCAAAAGCTTTATAGGAATACAAATACTAAAATTACCTCTACCATCCAATACTGGGCCTTTCCTGTTGGAAAACCGCAACCACAATTTTCTAATTTATTCACATAACTTGGACTATAAGAAAAATATCCCATCATAGTTGAAGTTATACCAACATTCCTTACTTCATCTACCTCAACTCCACTAATTGCATATCTGATATTACCAAACATTAAAGCTGCTGCGTTATGAATTAAAGATGCTGTAGCATTTGTTTTACTGTCAACACTAGCTAAACGTAATTTTCCTTCAATTAATAATTCCGGCTCTACCGGCTATGTATATTTATCTATTTCAGGTATTACAATCCTAATTTCCTAATTTCATCATTATTCGCATATTTTGGTGAACCAAAAGGTACGTGATTGTAAAATTCTATCTCAGTAATAGAATTATCAACACTAACCTTACTTAATAAATTTATAATATCTATCCTTTATATTATAGATTTTTGTATATACACCCACTATTAATTTCACACAAACAAATTTCTTCTTACTCTAAAATACTCTTTACTTCTTATTAATCATAAAATTAATATCAAAAAAATTCCTCTTACTCTGATTATCTTATACCAGAACCTTCTAACCCAAACTCTCCAAAAAAATTTTATTTTTATAACTTAAACGAGTATGTACAACCTTTCTGCCAACCACATCCAACCATTTCCTCGTCTTTTTCCACAATTTATTAACACTATTACTGTTTTTCCTCATACTAATAACACTGTTTTCAACTCATATACTTCTAATACGAAATATAATGTCAATTCTTCACCTCTTAAATCAACTAGACATCCTGCCTGATCGACAGCTCAAATAATAATATTAGTTAACACATTAGTATTTACAAGCATATAAATCTTCTCATACGGAACTTCCATTTTTTTAAATCCTGGTGGAACATTTGGATAAAAATGATATAAAACGTGAGACAATTCTCCATTTATATAAGAACCATCCATTGCATTACACATAATGTCGTTAGCACTGATTTTATTTATATCAACAATTTTATCACTATCAACCGGAGTATTTCTCTCAACAACCCTACGATGAAAACCAAGCAACGAACCTATTGAATTTTCAAATGAAAAATATATTTTTCTAAATCATGTATATCGTAAGTACCCTCAGGAACTATTATGTCCAGCCATTAATAGGGATTATTCACCAGAAATTTATAACGAAATACATTTTTATGTGATCCTACATTTGGAATTGAATTATATGTCTGCAAACTTAACATACACATTTCATATTCGCCACTTAAATATATAGGAGAATTCAATGTACATGCTACCTGTGATCCCTTTCCAGACAACACAAAAGTTAAATCGTTCATACCTCCATTATCGTGAACCATCTTTATATATTTATGCCTTTCCTATATAAAAAATATTATTTCTAACACATTTACACTTTAACTTAATTAACCCTTTCGAAAACAATAAACACAAATGACCGCAGTTTACACTATTAATATCTTGATATCTTCTATAATTATACCCTATAACACTACTACCATTCGATAATAAATACTTTTCTACTTCAATCGGAGGTTTTAAATCTCCATAACTATCAAAATATCTTATTACATCATTACTTTTCTTATATGCTACCCAATTAGTCCCTTTTCCAACATGATCATCCAAATTTATTATTCCTTTCTCCTTTTTATGTATAATTCTTGGTAAAGCATCTACTAAATATACCTCGAAATTTTCCTATTTTCCACCTTCTAACATATTTCTATAAATCATTTTCAATTAAAGGTCTTAGAGGTAATTCATTTAACCGTTTTTTGACCCAATTCCGTTTGGTAAATACACGCCACAACCCGCTTTATAAGGTTTTATATATAATTCCCTATCTGCAGTTTTAGACTCCATAGCAAAATTATGACGTTTAGATTCATTTACTTGATCTCTTTCTGCTTTAGCAGCATTAACTGCCTTCGCTATGGCTGCAGCTCCTCCACCTAATGAACCTAAAGCACTCAAAGCAGCATACTATGGAATTAAAGGCAAAAATTCACCTTTCTTAGGGACTGCGATTACTCTAGAACGAGGAGGTAATATTTTTCTTCCAGACGTCACTAAACTATGATATGCAGCTTTCACATTAGCCAAAACACCTTTCCTCTTACCAATATGTCCTATTGCATTACATGCTTGCTTCATTGCTCGCATAAACGACATAGCACCACCAAATCGATTACACCTTCTACTTCTTCGCCTACCCTTAATTCTACTTCTTCTAACACTACCATCCCTTTTTCTATACTTGCTCCTCATACCCATACACAATTTTGTTTTTCCTTTCATAGCAACAGCAACTAATGAAGCAGCTAATCTTTCTCCTAAACCTGCGCCTTTACTCTTAATTCGCCCACTAGCCTTTTAGTATAATTTCTAGTCTGCAACGTGATGCTCTAATAAATCGTTTGAATGAGAATAAGATATATCGTGTTCTCTATACACCTCATCCAAAAAATTCATACCTTTATCACCTCTTTCAAGACGTTCTTTTAATTTAGTTCCAGGACCAGAAAATCTATATTCTGGTATATGTAATTCCACTGGAAGCTTGTTTATGACAGAATTCAGCAATCCACTACCTTTTTTTCTCCCTTTCCGAATTAAACTACTACGTTTCCCCCTCAACTACATCATATTAAAAATGAATCGTCTTTATTAATAACAAATGATACAATAACACATAACAACCAAAAGTAAGTATATACGCGTCATACATACAAGCCTCATACACACTCCAACTTTGATTTTTAAAACTAATGAAGAATATATATACTCATTTTAATTTTATATCAATTAATATTATAGAATTAGACATAAAAACAATAATTATTTATTATTATTTATTTTTAATATGGACACATATATTTTACAGTTTTATATTGTTTTTCAATCAGTCAACATCATTATAAATTTTTTGCAACCCATATACGACTAAATCTTTTGTTATGCAAACACACTCAGACGTCACTCCATTTAACATTTTCTCTATTTACATATTTACATCTCCTCCACTTCTACCCAACGATCTACCAATTCCTTATAAAATTCATAATATTTTAAATTTGCTAAAAGTGCTAATCGAGATTCCAACACATCTTTTAAACGACATAATTCCAGCAAACCTTCATACGCTAAATATAGAAACGCTCCATGTTTTTCTGTTTTCAATATTCTAGTCGATCCGTCAAAATATTCACAAGACATTTGCAAATTAAAACTACTAATACCTGGAAATACTCCATTGCAATATGCAAAATACTAGATAATATTAGAATTATCAACAAGACTCTTACTTAGGACATCTAGAATATTCATCTCTTATATTATTATGCATATTTGTACGTTTATATGGATACCTATTATAAACTTCACACAAACAACTTATATTTCTTAGATTTATTTCCTGCTCTTCGTACAAATTTTCTCGCCTTTCTCCAGAATTTATTCACAATATTATTCTTTCTCCTCGTATTAAAAACACTATCTCCAACTCATATCCTTCTTTTAATACGTAAATATAGTGTCAACTCTTCATCCCTTAAATCAACTAGACTGATCGACAGTTCGAATAATAGTATTACTTAACACATTAATATTTGCAGGCATATAAATGTTCTCATTCGGGACTCCTATTATTTCATAGCAACAGCGACTAATGAAGCAGCTATTCGCACTCCTAAACCTGCATCTTTATCCTTAATTCGGCCAATAGCCTTTTGGTATAATTTCTCGTCTGCAACCCGACACTCCAATAAATCGTTTGAATGAGAATAAGATATATCGTGCTCCCTACAAGCCTCATTCAAAAAATTCGTATTCTTATCATCTCTTTCAAGACGTTCTTTTAATTTTGGTCCTAGACAATAAAATCTGTATCCTGGTAGATGTAATTCCACTGGAAGCCTATTTATTACAGTATTCAACAATCCACTACCTTTCTCCCTTCCTTTCCGAATTAAACTACTACGTTTCTCCCTCGGTCCATCCTGTTAAAAATGACTCGTCTTCATAGGTAACTGAAATAATAATTGTAGTTGAATTTGTGCACATCTTGGTTTTGAACGGTGAGGATCGCGTACGGAGTTTGTTTTTTCGTGCAATTTTTTCGCCGTGTTTTACCAGGTGCGACACTTTGAAATTATCAGCTGATGATGACAACTTGGTTGTCGAAATGCGTATACAGAATTTACAAATAGTTAATTGTGGAAAGGGGTTATATATGAACCTTATTGATCATGAAATAATAATACATAAAAATAATAAATATACACACGCCCCATACCCCACTCCAACTTCAATCTATAAAACAAATTTAAAATACATATTTAACTCATTTTCTTAGGTCAGTTAGTAATACAGAATTAAATATAAATACGGCAGCCATTTATTATTTATTATTAATTTGTATACATGTTTTATAATTTTAAGTAAATTTTCCTCAATAATTCTACATTATAAATTTTCTGTAGCCCATATATTACTAATTTCTTTGTTATGCAAAGGTACAGAAGCTCAGATGTCACTCCATTAAACATTTTTTCTTATAAAATTCACAATATTGTACATGTTTTAAACGCCACAATTCCAATAAACCTTCATACGGTAAATATAAAAACTCTATCTTTTCTTATTTTCAATATTCTTGTCAATCTATCAAAACATTCGCTAGACATTTGCAAATTGAAACCATTAATAACTGGAAATGTTCCTTTGCAATATTCGAAATATTCTTTCAACTTCATACTCTCTACTCAACGTACATTCCATGATGGTTCTCGTACAATTTTCTCCACATGAATACCCACTTAATCCCAAAAATCATTTGTCTGGCCCATTTGAGCAAAAAAAGCTTCTGTACCAAGATCCACTTTATAATTTTCAATATCGTTGGTGAAATTATCTTCTTCAATGGTAATATTTCTTAGTTCACCATCTTCAATTTTCTGAGAACAATCATTACTTCACTCTTATATTAAATGAACGCTTCAGGATAACTCACAATACTGACTGTAATTCCTTATTTCTTCCTTTATAAGTCTTCATTCACACACGTAATTATCGTTTTGAATCTCCTTGGCTCAGCCGATTCTACAAACTCTTTATTGACTTGACATTGAAATATTCTTGACATTGAAATATTCTTGACATTGAAATGTCCTTGACATCGAAGTGTCCTTGACATTGAAATGTCCTCGACTTTGAAATATTCTCGATATTGAAACATACTCAGGCTCAGCCGATTTTAGAACCTCCTTATTGACCTTGATTGTTCCAACAGGCATTACAGTTAAGGTCAATGTGAAGGTTCGAGAATCGGCTGAGTCTCTCTACTAATGTAGTATTAATCAAAAGCCCGCATTGTAAACTTTGTATGAGAAATCCGTCGTCACTCTTAGGGGTGAAACTAGCCAGTATTATTCGGAGAGTTAGAAGGGGGGGGGGGGTAATATATGTTTTTATGGGAGGCCATAGTATTGTATTCCTAAAAGGATAATTGCCAATACTGGATCACGTGGTTGCTAAATACGTGCTATTGGAAAGTTTCGGGCAGCTAGAAAGCCCTAAATGCATATGTTTGCGTGATTACTATAAAATATTACATGAGTGGTGTAAATGTGATGTTCAGACTATACATGTTCAGGCTATACACTGACAAATTGTGTACAATAGAATAATTACATAATATTAAAGAGTCAATAGAAGAAAGAAACAATAAATAAAATGATTGATAGTCTTCAAGTTGATGAATTAAGAAAACTATATAATTAGCGAATGATTACGGTACAACTACTGACTATATTTGTACAGACTGAATAATTAAAACAATTATCTAATAGTAGATAGTTTGTGCCGGTTCTGGCACCACCTCCACCTCCGTGACCTTGAAGGTCAAGGCCAAGGCCATTTGAAGGTCAATGTCATTTGAAGGTCAAAGTTATTTGAAGGTCAAGGTCATTTGAAGATCAAGGTCATCTGAAGTTCAAGGTCGTTTGAAGGACAAGGTCGTTTTTAAAGTCAATGTCATTTTCAAAGTCAATATCAAGATGAGGCGCTAAAATATAAATTTCAAAAGATGATGTTAAGTTTCAAAAACAAGATCGAGGATGAATAAAAATTTTAAAGAAACAATATGGACGCTGAATAAAAATTAAAGAAAGCAAGGTGGTGATTAATAAATTTTAATAGTGCTACTGAGTGTATATGTATTTAAATTAATAGTTACGAGACGTTGTGACATAATTTGAGAAATACATGTCTGGACCTGTTTGCGCAAATGTTTATAAATAAAACAAATTTTAAGAAATTTTAATGATATGTTTATTAAACTTTATGTAAAATATTTTTATTTAAAATAGATATATAATCAACATCCTAATTTCATTACTTCTACATTAAAATGTATAGTGTTGTAATGTACATAGGTACAAAACTTCATACATATATAAAGCGTTTAAAGAAATAATATGAGACGATAGTAATGTCTTTATATTACTATGTATATCCCCATTCATATGCGCACAGGCTTGTAGTGTTGAATTATAAAATTTAATAAAATCTAGTGATTGTAGAATCGATAATTTTTGGTTTAATAATTCCATCAAGTTGTAGATGTTGTTGTATGTATCTTGAGACAAAACAATTTGCTGATTACGACTTTTAAGACGAATCACGCGTATGTCTCTATATGTGCTAGATTAGGACTGCAACCCTCGGTTTTGCGAAATTCTTCCCACTCATCTGTTGTGAAGAAGATACGAGCACTCGATGAACGAATTTGAATAATAGGCACAAAACCAGTAGCAGGACTTAGACCCATAGTAATCCATTTAGTTCCACTGTTTAATAAATATGATGATTGTCCGACTAGCTGTTTTTCTTCAACGATAGCTTTTTCATTTAGTTTTAATGCTTTATCGATGAATTCATTGTAATTGTTTGTAGTCGGTTCAACATCAACTATAACAACAAAAATTATTAACAAAAAATTAAAACAAAAAAAAATTGCATACCTTTCTCCATTTTGGTTAACACAACTCACCAGAGCAAATGAAAACTGTAAACTGACTATTCGAACAAGCAGCAGTATAGTTATGACTAGTAGAGGGGTTAAACTAATAGTCTTTGTAGGTGGGGGAGGTAGTCTCAGGTCTAGCATTCACGAGGTTTGGACTATAAAGAATTTAAAATAATCAGTATTATTAATGTATTTGTGAAAAATCAATAATTACTTCTATGACACAACGGATGATGTGTCATAGATGTTATGATGACCCCAAGCTAGGGTATGTATCCCAATCCTATCAATGCACCGTTTATCGTCAAAGGGTGAAAGGTCCAATTTAGTTTGTTCCACGGAAGAAATCTCATGCAATTTCGATTTAAATAAATTTTGACATCTATACACTAAATTACGATCAAATAAACAAGTTTTGTAATCTTCCAAACTAATTTCATTTTTAACGACGTTCTTTTTAATACCCTTTATTTTTTTTATTTGTCTACCCTCGACCTCAATAGCATACATTTTAGCGCGTAAACCAACGAATTCACTCATGACCTTGCCGGCGCTTTCATCTTTAAAAAGACCAAGGACCGCCA
>JAVIWB010001132.1:0-19839 GCA_031893035.1 Dermolepida albohirtum | reverse complement strand
CGATCCTGTATCTTCAGTACCAAGACAGTTATACTACTGTGGGCAAAAAATAGTAAGACTTTTTAATTTAAATTTCACGCGAAAACTCATTCGTCGAAATATTTTTTTTCTAGATTGGTATGACTGTCAGTGACATCTGTGCCAAATGTCACATCAAAATAATCATTAGTGTTTAGTACAATAGTGGTAAAAATTATTCAAAGAGGGTCGAGAACGCGTTGATGACGAACCACGTCCAAGACGGCCATCAACATCAACTGGTGATCAACACGTCAATAGAATCAAGGAATTGGTACTTGAGCATCGACGATTAACAGTTAGAGACCTTACTGGCATCGTTGGAATATCGGAAGGATCAGTGAAAATCATTTTGAATGATCATTTGGGCCTAAGAAAAGTGAAAGCACGATTTGTTCCAAAATCACTCAATTTTTTAGAAAAACAGCGTCGCGTTGACGTCTATGAAACAATGCTTTGCGACTATCAAGACAAAATGAAAGGCATCATAACTGGAGATGAGACTTGGATCTACGCTTATGACCCGGAAACAGACGATCAATCGGCCGAATATTGTATCAAAGGTGAGCCGAAGCCCAAAAAACCACGTCAAAACAAGTCAAAAATCAAGGTTATGTTGACAGTTTTCTTCGATTATCGAGGTGTGCTGCACTCCGAATTCCTTCCGACTGGCCAAACTGTCAACAAAGAATACTATTTGAGTGTGATGCGTCGTTTGCGCAATGCTATTCGCAAAAAGAGGCCAGAATTATGGGCCGACAACTCTTGGTTTTTGCACCACGATAATGCACCGTCGCATACTGCATTAATTCTTCGTGAGTTTTTCGCCAAATTTTCAACCAATATCGTGCCGCAACCACCGTATTCGCCTGATTTAGCTCCGTGTGACTTCTGACTATTCAGCAAACTCAAACGACCGCTTTGGGGAAACCGTTTTGAGTCAATTGAAGACATTAAACGTGAATCGTTACGCGCATTGAAGGCTATTCCTGAAATTGACTTTAAAAACTGTTTCGAGAATTGGAAGAAACGTTGGCACAAGTGTATCGGGGCCAGGGGGGATTACTTTGATGGGGACGAAATAGATTTGGAAGAATAAATTAAGAATTTAAAAATTATGAACAAAGTAGTATATGGAAATAGAAAATGGCCACCCGGTATATTTTGCAACGCTATATTTTGAAACAACAAAAAACATTTCAAATTCATAGAAATATTTATGTTTTCGTCTAAAATAAAATTTGCAGTGAACATGTATATTTTGTTCTGCAAGTTTTCATTTTCAAGTAAAGAGAAAAATTATGTAATATAACAATTTAACATACTTCATAGCAGAACAAAATACAAATGAATGGATACGTTTGCATATTAACACCCCTAACTGTACATTTATTAACATCAAAGTAGTGGTTAATTTACAAATATGTACATGTAAGTAACAGTTTGGGTATATTATTTGTCATTTAAATTATAAATCCGTTATAGTTTGCGATGTGTTAAATGATCTTGTCAATTAACAGAACGTAATATGTAGCCTTAGTTAACTTTTGTAACTTATACAAAATTGGTGTGTAGATTTTTATTTGTGTATTAACTAGTCGCAAGTACTGATATTTTTTGAACAATCTAGAATCTGAAATATAGAAAATAAGCCAGATCTAGAATATTATAATAATCTAAGTGTTTCTTTTATTAATTTTTTAACACAAAAGTAAGTTATTCTCTTCGATATATTATCGAAGTTTTCTAAGTTTGCCTGTATTTTTATTTTTCCAGTAACACAATGCATAGTCACTCATTTGTACAAATATTTAGTTTTCTATGTTTTACAAGCGGTACTTTCGCGAGAAGTGCCGATTTTAACTATCCAATTGCTACAACAACACAAAGGAGTTCAACAGAACTAAGGTAAAAAAATTTGTTTCTCTACCAAATATTAAATAAGTTATTCCCATTTGAGTTCGCACCGTTTTCATTAATGAAATATATTTCAAAATATTATCAAAATAAATTCCTTTTACAAAGAAAACAGATTAGGCAATTAAAGAAGATCAATTTAAACACCAAATATATTAATAATCAACTATTATAAACCAGAATAAAGATTAATTATATAACGGTGTTTTCTCAGTGATTTAAATTCAAGGGAAGGTAAAGGTATGATGATGATGGATTATGATCATGAAGATCTACATATGGACGAAGAGCATCACGAAGAGGAGAAGGAGGAAGAAGAGGAAAAAGCTGTTAAAACTGACAATTGGGCGAATTATTATGATTTCATTATAAACGAAGGTTCATTTAAATTTTGGGCAGCTTTTCAGGTATTTTCGACGACTGTTATAAAGTAAAATACGGTAATTCATTCCTTTCCAGCTTGGTACGGCGATCTTACTTATATATTCAGCCTTTGCAGCCATTTATTATGCAAAGTTCAACATCATTTCAACAGATTATGATTATTATGATGAATTGTTTGGGAGATCATTTAGCGGAGGAACGCCTACGACATCGTCTGATTCCAGTGGTTGGTTTGGTCTTAGTTCAGACACAATACGAACTATATACAATGCGATTACTTCCAAAAAATTTTCTTAAATTTAATGTATTATATAATTTAATTTTTTAGTAAAAATTTTAATAACATATTTATGCGATGAATTTCTGTTATCACCAGATCTTTTATAACTAAGCACAAAAATTGCTTTGATAGATTTAAATGATATTCATTATTATTATTACTCACATTAAAATGTCCTCACTCGTTCTTAAAGTAAATTTTGTTAATACAAATTCAACGCGAAAGCTTTAATGTAATTTTTGCAGATTTAATTTTGACATTCTTGCGCTTTACGATATGTGAATAAATAACGAGCACTTTTCTTAAGATACTTTACCTGCATATTTAAAACAATCACCACGTTTCAAATCTAAATGAGATTTTCTTTCTCGTTTAAAGTAAATGTCAACAGTCAAATATCTTAAATCGCTTCGTAATACGTATAACTCGTACCCTGCCAGTGTTCTCTGTAATTGGTCAACCTCTCACACTTGAGTAATGTTTCAGAACTCTCATATTTGTACAGGTTGTTGTATAGTGTCTAAATATTGTTCATTAACTTCGACAAAATAAAATGTATGTATGTTCAAACATATACGGATTCTCTGGTGCTATTTACCTCTTAATATAATGAAAAATTTCATATATAGGTAAGTTAGCTATACCTTAGGTGCAAATAAATCATTTTTGAAATTACGAAACCTTTATAGTTTTTATTTCAATTTAAACTTTTTAAATCAGTTTTTTTAGAATTTTTAAGAAATTACTGCAGGCAGTTAGAGATCTATTTAATCATAATTTAAACTTTAAAAGAGGGATAGGGTTTTCGTAACATAGTTTAGCTATTTCACCAAAGGCGGCGCTACACGTTAAAAATTAATTTTAATTTATATTATTGATGAATAAATGATATTGCGTTTATTAGGTAATTTTTATTATTTCAATCATGTTCTATAAATTAAAACCATTAACATATGACTTTCTTACCTCATAATATAATAAAAAAATTTTATATATAGGTAGGTTACACTATACCGTAATGAACGCATAGAAGTTATTAAGGTGCTATATACCACTACAAATAAAGATCATTCTATTATGAAAATCATTTTAATAAAAATAATGCACATGAAATTAATAAATATTTGAAACACATTGAAAATTTGAACTACAAAATACATATGGTTTCGATTTCTTTAGAAGTTGATGGTTGTGAAATTTCATCAAGTTTTCTTTTCTTTGTTACTTTTGCTGCTGCTTCTACAGGCTCTGGTCCTAAATACCTTCTTAATGCCGGACTTTTGACCATATAAATGTTCATGTTATTGTCTGGTACAATTTCATATGCCTTTTTTAAATAACATATTACAGTGTATGCTGTATAAGATTTGTCCTCAGATATATAACCTAATTTTATTAAATGTGCAACTATATTTTCACCATCTTCCTTTGTTATTTGAACTTTATAACTTTTAAACCAAGAATCTATTAATTTGATTAATGTAAGATCGATATCTTTCTTTCTAGCATCATCAATAACATTATAAATCTCTTTACAAGGTCGTTTCAAATTAAATAATTCTACAGAGTCTTTTCTCAAACAATTATCACACATAGTGTTACATTTTAAGTTGATATCTTCTTCAAAATGAAAACCTATCAATCCATGCCTGCAACTAAAATATTAATTTATATAAAACTGATTTATATTTTATCTCCAAAATTTACTCCTTGTAATTTAACACATAATCTAAAACACTAGAAACTCTCTCAATTTCTTTCCTCGACTTTGCAAAACCAGTATGCTTTAAATAATCTGCTAATTTGTATAACACAAAACAACTTGCTGGTTTTCCATCTCTACCTGCTCTCCCACCTTGCTGATACAAGTCTTCAATAGTTTTAGGAACAGAGAAATGTATTACAAAGCGCACGTCTGGTTTATCTACAATAAAATGTTATAATGTAAAATTAAATATGTTAGCATAAAAACGTACCTATTCCCAAGCCAAATGCTATTGTTGCGACAACTATTTGATATATATTTTTTATCCATTTTTCATATATCTTTAAACGCATTTCATTTTCTAATTGGGCATGGTAAAGCTGTACAGAAAAGCCTATCTGTTTAAGAGTCTTAGTTATATCCTCACATTCCTTGACTGAATTAGCATAAATTATGCCAGAACAATTTTTAAATTCTTTTTTAATAATTTCGCTTATTAATTCCACACATGCATCAAGTTTCGAAGGTTTAGGTAACACCTTTACATAAAAAGTCTAGTAATAGTAATCGTCAAATATTTTAAAAATCAATACCTTATAAAATAAATTAGGCCTATCAAATGGAGCCCTAATTACTGTAGAAGCAGGAATACCCAATATATCTTTAACATCATTCAATATAAATGTTGTTGCAGTAGCTGTTAAACCTATAATTGGTACATCAGGAAACAAATCTTTTAATAATCCTAGATACCTATAGTCAGGTCTAAAATCGTGTCCCCATTCTGAACAGCAATGTACTTCATCTATAAGCATGTGAATTAAGAAATATATTAAGTTGTATTTTAATTTGTACTTTACCTATAGCAATTCTATTTAAATGGCCAGCTCTATAACAAGCTTGTAAACCTGAAACAAGTTTTTTACTTTTAACTAACATTTCTGGTGAAATATATAATAACTTTATAACAGGTCCAATTGATTTATTCAGGTATCCAAAAACAGCCTTTTTTGTGTCTGCTGATTCACCAGATGTTACTTTATAAACTCTTACATCTAATTGTCTTAATTTATGTATCTGATCTTCCATTAAAGATATTAAGGGTGATACAACTAATGTTAACCCAGAATTAATTAATGCAGGAAGCTGATAACATAATGATTTGCCTCCACCTGTAGGCATAAGTAAAATCGTATCCTTCTTTGAGAGTGTTGCATTGATAGCCGCTAATTGTTCTTTTTTAAACTTTTTTAAATGGAATTTATTCTCTAAAATTTCTTGTACTTTGTCTTTCCATGAAAACTTATCATCTATCCATGTTTCCCAAGCTGCTTGTTCTTCAGACAGCTTTTTATTATACAAATTTTTCAAATCATTTTTCTTATTCTTTAATGCTTGTATTTTCTGTTCTATTTTAATTTTCTCTACCGTATATGCTTTTATTTGAGCATCAACAGATTCTATATTCTTTAGAACCTCTAAAATAAACAGTTTGTATTCATTCATTTTATATTTCGAAAATTCTTACCTTCACTCATATTTATTTATAATGAGATACATGTAATGCGGAGGTTATAAAAACGTCATGTTACAAGTTTTTATCTAACTTCTGTATAAAATAGTTTAGTAAACTAAGAAATTCATTAACTACCTTTTCATTATTTTTGTAATATTTTGCTATGCATATAATTTAAATCATACATGCAACAGAGATTTGCACCAATCGTGATGAAATTACAGATATCTATTTGTATTTCACTTGGATAAAATCTATTTAAAGAATATGTTTGGTGAAAGTATCACAAAACGGTTTCTGCTATATTTTTTAAAAAATTGGGTGATAATATAGAAAATAAGACTTTAACATTTAGATATTTATTTAAAAAAATTATAACAATTTCTTTACAAAAATACTGGAGCAGAGTAATTAGCACATGTTATTTCATTAAAAAAAAGAAACCGAAAACATATATGTAACATAATTAATTAAAGCTTGTAGCATTTTTAAATTCAATAATAATAATTACTATAGTAAAACATAAATTAAAATATTATTTTAATAGGCAAGAATAAAATATTTACATAGAAAACAAAAATTAAAACTATCGAATATGAACAATTATACACTATCGGCGTACTTTTATTACAATTTCTTCTTCAGGTAATCTTTTCATTAAGTTCCATGCTTCCATTCGTGACATATTTGTTACATCAATATGGTTTATTTCCAATAATTCATCACCGGCTTTTAAATTGATAACTTTTTCGGCTGCGCCACCTGTAAGTAAAGTTTGCTGCTACAACAATTCCCTTTTTAAATTCTTACTATGTTACCCATAAATATCTTTTTTATAACTAACGGAACATCGCCTTGAGGTGAAGCTTTACCACCTTGTATACTAAATCCTAAACCAGTTGCGTCTCTGAGAATTGAAACTTCAAAAGGGGTGCGTACATTAATTGTTTCAATGTCATCTAAAAAAAATTGGGTTTAAATTTATATTTAATAAATATATATATTTTAATTTCACCATTGTTAAGCTTTGTTTCTTTAGCAATTTCAACACTAACAGGACGTGAATTACTTTTTGGGGATACAACCATGCTGCCACTATCATTTACTGTGCATGCAATAATTACAACTTCAGGTACATTTTCCTAAAATGAAATCACATTAAATATGTTGTTATATTGTTACAAATGATTTAAGTCACAAAAATGCATACTTTGAGAGCTCTAAGTGATTGTGCATGTGAAATTCCTTTCATATATTTTCCATTTATGGCAAGTACTTTATCACCTTTCTGTAATCTACCGTCTCTGAAAGCCGGACTTCCTTCTCTAATTTTATGTATCTGAAAATAATAATTAACAATTTTAAATATGTGTTATGAATTTAGAAACAAGCGCGCTAATAAGATTCCTTCTTTACCAACAATTTTGGCGTGCATTCAAATAAAAAAATTGGACGCTACTTTTTATAGTTCTCCGTACAGAAATGTGATACAATTTAGAAGTGCTTTAAATATATTTCCTAATTTAAGAATTTACAATTAGCATTGTTGGTTTTTACTTGAGTTAGTACTTGCGCCAGAGGACTAGTGAGTGAAACTGAAATTGGAGTATATAGAACCTTCCAGACCGATCTCAGAGTAAGATTCAATTCACATAATATCATGTTAACTAATTATTATATTTAAAATTCATAATATGAATAGAATTCATTACGCATATAACAATAATTACCGTTATTTCCTTTATTTCATAATCAACACCACCAGCCAAAGTTATTCCCAAACTTCCACCATCTACATCAGGCTTCAAATTAACGACTTTTATGTCGGATTTCAAAATGTTTTCATCAAATTCCTTTATGGCATTGTCGATAAGCTTGTCATAGTTCTAAATAATCGGAATAAATATTTATTTACTACAAAACGTACAACAATATACTTACATTTTCTGCAGGTACATTTACAGGTTCTTTTGTATCCATTTGGTTTGTTGCATTTGTTATAGGTGTGATTTGAGGTAAAGATGTTCGTTTAATAGGTTGTGGCTGTACAGTCGGCGTGGTTGTTATAATACTATTAATCGAATTTCTTTTCGTTGGTGTGGGAGCTACTTTTTCAAAATTCTTTCTTAAATCTGTTACACTAGATGCCCGCCTTACAATGGGATTATTTTTGCTGTAATAATCGCTTGAAACGAAACTTCTTCTATTAAACTCTATTGGTTTTTCATTTAAATTATTTTTAATGTCGCGCAATACTACTTTAGGTAAACTGGTGTTCTCTGTTTTAACTCTTGGTGTTGGTGGAGTAAACTCTTGTTTGGATATTACTTCAGTTTTAGTTTCAACTGGGACTTCTTCTTGTACTATATGTTTTTCTTCTACTACGGGCTTCGGGTTATCTGTTCCGTTAGATAATGTTTTAGGTACTTCAACAGCATTCAATTCATTATCTTCGAATTTACGTTGTATTAGTGGCGAGCCAACTTTCAAGTCTCTGCCGCTTCGACATCTTGCCGACGCCAATATATTTTTTCTATTGATCGCTTCTAGACTTTGTGGTTTAAGTAGCCTTCTGTTTAAACTCTCGTAATTCATACTGGTGTCAACTTGAAGTGCCGAAGGATTTCTTTTGTGTACATCAATTATAACGTCGTTTGTTATTTGAATTGGTGATGCGGGTGGGGAGTTTTTGGATATGTAACTTGACTGACTCGAACTCAAAGCGGAATCCGTATCACTCTCGTATTCCGAAGAACCAATAACATCGCTTACATAACTGTTGGGCCTAGCTATTATCATTTTGTCTTTATTGTTCAGGGGTCTCAAGTCGGTGCTTGGACTCTTCGCGTGTGGATAATGATTAAAATCGAAACTATAATCTGATCGTGTCGGAGACGTTATGCTCTCCAATGATTTTGGCGGCTCACTTGATATATTACTAACAGTAAAAGCTGAAAAATCACGAATTTTTATTGGCGATGGTGCCTTCTTGACGTCAACATTATGCTCTGGTCCAATCAGTGACGTAAAAGAAGAATTTAGGTTGGCATTTTTCGTCATAGGCGTTAGTGTATCATTAGGAACTGTTGTACTAAAAGAAGAATGAATTTGGAAACTCCTTCTTTTAAAAGCTGGCGAATATTTAGGAAGTGTTGATGTATCACTAGGTTTAGGTTGTCGGACTTGCGGAGTCTGAGGGATTTGGAAGTTTGAGATGGAAGAGGAATGTCGTCTGTTTATCGTAGGCCTGTCGTTGTTTCTGGATTCTGTACGTGATAACACAGGGGACACTACACTTCTAATTTCTGGCAAGTCCACAATCGGTTGGCTAATACTGTCCGTTTCTGGTTCATGCTCTGGTATAACTAATCCTTTTAATTTCGATAAACTTCTTTGTTCAATCAATAAATTCCAACGATCTAATTTGTTAGAATTATCGTTAATATCCAGAAGACTTACTGATCTACCGTGGAGTCTAGATAAGGGCGTTTCTGGTTTCTTTCTGAGAACAACACTATCAAAGCTGCTTTGCGATTTATATTCTGGCGTGATCGTGGCGGAAGTTCTATATTTTGGAGTTTGGAATGTTGAAGTAGATTCGTTTATCGAATTTTTACGTAGTAGCGATGTAGTGTGTGGTCTAAGTTCGACTTTGTCCTTATTTAAGAATGAGGAATCCGTCGGTATGCTACTAGTGCTAACGTATTTTTTCATAAGCGTCGTTTGGGGTTTAGAAAATATGGCAATCTTATCTCGTACATTATTTACTTGCGGTTCGTACTTCGACATCCAGGATTCTCTGGGCTTAATAGGTGGTGGGGTCTCAACGATTTTCTCGATAACTGGCATTTTTTGTTCGATTATGGGTTTCTCTAAATCAGGAAACTCGTGACCATCGGGTGGTTGTCTCGGGCCATCCATTATTATTTCATCAACATCTGCAAGAAACAAACCACAACAAACTACTGTAGCAAATGTTAAAATGGTATTAAACACGGCAGCCCATGCCATATATTTATAGATAGTTATGTTTAATAAAAAAATGCAATCGATATTAGAGATAAAATTCATATATATGTATATGACTGCAATAAAAATATTACGCAGATTAATACAGCCAATGTGCGAGTGAAATCAAGCGTCTATTATCATGATAATACTACTTTAGATAAGGATTTGGAACAGTTGCGTTCGGTGAAAGTTCAGTAGATCACTGTTAAATATTTTTTTTATAATTATTTTTACATGGAACAATAAATTTATTACATAAGCGTTCAAACGATAATAAATATACAGTAGATACCACGGAAAGGTTTACGATGTACACGAAAATATACCTACCGAATTCATGTAGAATGGTCTTTACACCGTGTGAGCAAAACATTGGCAATCCGAGCATGTCTATGATTCAATAATTGTGATTTATATTCGTGTAAATATAGTAACGTGCGTAATATATACGAATAATTCTTTCTTTTCATTTTCTTTATTCCCTATATATACACTACCGCTCATAAGCATTTGGTCACCCTTGTTTCATTACAGTTTCTATAGAAAAGTTGTAATTATAAAATTTATTTCTGTAGTAAGAAATAGTTTCATAGTAAACATTAAAATCTATAAAAGCCTATTCAAAAATAATTATGCGATTACCTATTATTCACAATGAATGATAATACCCTAATGAAATTCCAGGTAGAATAATTGCACTTAAGTGATTAGATCTCTCAATTCGTGGAAATTTTCGATCGTTATGATTTTACTTTAAGGTAGGGTGTTATTGTAAACGATTAAGTATTTATACTTGGGTATTTTGGCAAAATTTTAGTTAGTTTTTGTGAGGTGCTCATAGTGATAACATCATGTGTTTCGAAGAAGTTCAATCTGTTAGAAATGCCTAAACGGAAAGAATTGAGTATAGAAACACGATCGTTTATAATCGCAAACCATAAAACTGGCAAAAGCAACAGCGAAATTGCCACAGAACTTAAATTAAATCAGTCCACCGTGGGCTACATCATTGAAAAAAATCGCGAATGTGGAAGTGTGTTGAGCAGAACTCGAAAAGGCAGACCAAGGGCAACAACCTCAGCAGAAGATCTTGCAATAGTGGTAACAAGCAAGAGAAATAGACGAAAAACAGCCCCAGAAATCAATCACAGTTAATCGGCGATTAAAAGAAGGAAAAAACTTTTCGTTGGTGTGGGAGCTACTTTTTCAAAATTCTTTCTTAAATCTGTTACACTAGATGCCCGCCTTACAATGGGATTATTTTTGCTGTAATAATCGCTTGAAACGAAACTTCTTGGATTAAACTCTATTGGTTTTTCATTTAAATTATTTTTAATGTCGCGCAATACTACTTTAGGTAAACTGGTGTTCTCTGTTTTAACTCTTGGTGTTGGTGGAGTAAACTCTTGTTTGGATATTACTTCAGTTTTAGTTTCAACTGGGACTTCTTCTTGTACTACATGTTTTTCTTCTACAACAAAAACAGCCCCAGAAATCACAGCAGAAGTGAATGCTTTTTCGTCGAAAACCCATGTGTTTCCACGGTTAAACGGCGATTAAAAGAAGCCGGTTTTCATAGACGAATTGCAATGCGGAAGCCGCTTCTACGCAAGTAAAACAAGCGAAAACGTTAAAAGTGGGCACGCGATCACAAAAATTGGACTATAGAAGACGAATAAAGTAGTATGGGTCGATGAAATACAAATCGACATTCGGCAATCGCGGTACATATCTTGCCTAAGAGGTCTGTATATAACAGCCCCTACTGTTAAGGACGATGTAGGTTCAGTCATGATATAAGGTTGTTTTTCTGGATCAAATGTGGGCGATCTCGTAAAAATTGAAGAGAAATAGACGAAAAACAGCCCCAGAAGTCAATCACAGTTAAACGGCGATTAAAAGAAGCCGGTTCTACGCAAGCAAAACAAACAAAAACATTTAAAGTGGGCACGCAATCACTAAAATTGGACCATAGAAGATTGGAATAAAGTATTATGGACCCTAATTACAAATTCGATCACTTTTTTCGGTTTACAAAACGACGTGTTGCTTCTTTTTCAGGAGGTCTGTCAAAAATAAACATGCCCGGAAAGAATGCATAGCCTCTACTGTTAACCACGATGTAGGTTCAGTCATAATATGGGGTTGTTTTTCTGGATCAAATGTGGGCGATCTCGTAAAAATTGAAGATATACTAAAAAAAGAACAGTATAAGCGCATATTAGAGGAAACGCAATCCCCTCTGGAATTAAAATTTCGGGTAAGAATTTTATCTTCCAACAAGATAATGACCCGAAACACACTTCCAAACTATGCCGGGAATATTTACAGAAATTGGAGAACGAAAGAACCATAAAAGTTATGGCGTGGCCTCCCCAGAGGCCCGATTTAAATCCCATCGAGTTGCTGCGGGACGAACTTGACCGAGAGGTGAGAAAATCGGCCCCCGAATCTGCTGTTAATATGTGGAAGAACCTGCAAGTGGCATGGGGTAAAATAAAACCTGAGACATTACGAAAATGAATCGAAAGAATGTCTCGATTGTGTGCTGCAGTGATTAAAAATAAAGGAGGGCATTACGAGTCTAAAATTTAGATAAATATATTATACAACGATTTATTTTAGATGTAAAAATATATATTCTTTATATATGTAAATAATAAAAAGTTATTAGTATTTCGATTTTGATTCTTGTTACAATTTGCAGGTTAAATGCGTGTGACCAAATACTTATGAGCGATAGTAGGGTACATATATATATATATATATATATATATATATATACACTACCGTTCATAAGTATTTGGGCACCCATAAATTTAGAAGAAATGATTAAAAGCACTAGTGAAAAAATGAAAATATATTTATTACATGTACATACATAACTAATTACAGTATCTGGCAGTAGAATTACATATTATATTTAAATTTTCGATTCATCTATGTGACCTCCTTTGTTTTTTATAATGGCAGCACATAATCGCGGCATTCTTGCAATTAGTTTTGCTAATGTATCCGGTGTTATGCGGACCCAAGCTTACTGCAGTTTCCTCCACAAATCAGCCTCCGATGTTGGTACTGCTTTCCGGACCTCCCGATCAAGTTCCTCCCACAATAACTCTATTGGATTTAGATCGGGGCTTTGGGGAGGCCATTTCATAACTTCGATGGATCCTTCCGCTTCCAAGAGTTGCAAATAGTCTTTGCATATTTTGGATGTGTGCTTTGGGTCATTATCCTGCTGGAATACAAAATTCCTACCCAAAAGTCTTAATCCTGAAGCAATAGCGTTGGTCTCCAAAATGTTTCGATACTGCTCTTTCCTTAGTATTCCCTCAATTTTCACAATATCACCCACGACCGTACCACCAAAATAACCCCAGATCATCACGGAACCACCGCCATGTTTAACCGTAGGCACAATACATTGCTCTGCCGCACGCTCACCTGTAGATCTCCGAACGAAAACACGTCTTCTGGACCCAAAAATTTCGAACTTTGACTCATCGGTCCACAAGACTTTACTCCACTGTTCAACTGTCCAATGTTGGTGTTCACGAGCCCAGTTTAAGCGTTGCCGCTTATTCTGTTTGCGCATTAACGGTTTTTCATTGCAATTCGTCCGTACTAACCTGCTTTGTACAAGCGACGTTTGACCGTTGTTACGCTTATTGACTTTGGACGGTCTGCATTGATTTCGGCAGCGATTTCTGAGGCTGTTTTCCGTCGATTTCTTTTGCTTGTGATCACTATTGCACGATCCTCAGCAGAAGTTGTCGCTCTGGGTCTCCCACTCCGTGATTTATTGAGAACACTGCCACTTTCTCGGTATTTTTTGACGACATAGTCTACGGAAGTATTATTTAATTTTAATTGTTTCGCAATTTGCCGGTTGCTTTTGCCATCTTGATGGTGCGTAATTATAAGAGAACGCGTTTCAATGTCCATCTCTTTTCTTTTTGGCATATTTAACGATCTTAACAACACTACTAGCACAGGAATATCTCACAACGACTACAGAAACGTAACTGAGGGCAATTTCAAAAATCTAACATGAAACTCGCCCGAGGTCATTAAAACATCATTACTAAACTTATCCTTCAGTATCCTTCATAGAAAGACAATTACAAGAACTTGGAGAAACTTTTATTGCGCTAATCCCCAGGTAGTCCCAATAACAAATTTTGGTTTATTGCAGGTAATAAAGTAATACATAATGTTACTTATGCAGCGTTTCTGTAGATTTAATACTTTCCTTATACCTATCCAATATTACAAGAATGAATTTCCTAGAAGCTATGCAGTTCAAATAATTTTATAAAATATGGGTGCCCAAATACTTATGAACGGTAGTGTATATATATAATCATATCAATAGATCGAATGAACATTAATAAAATACAGTAAATAAGAATCAATTAAAAAATTTAGATCTTATATATATATATATATATATATATATATATATACGATAAGACTATTAGATTTACACAAAAACTGTATTTATGTAAGTATATATGTTATTTATAAAATTAATTCGAAATTCGATTTAATTATTAATCAATATAACTGATATATAAAATATTTTATAACAAAATAAAACATAAACAAAATAAACAGTTTTGCACCGGATCATCATATCATCTTATGTTTTTAAATTATTATTCTTGTTTATTGCTTTTCAAAATATTCGTCTATGATCTATACACTTCTGTATTCGGTGGAACCAGTTCTCAAAACATTGTCACAAGGTGCCAGGTTGGGACTACTGCTAAGTCATCAATTTCGCTGGCGAAGCGACTAAAATCATCATATTAAGTAAAGATGTTTGTATATTAAAGGGTGAAAATAGACGAACAACAGGACAGAAAAATATTGGGGTCTATACATGGAGAGTAAACACAACAGAAGACTGGAGGAGGAGGAGGAGAACAACTTAAGAGATCGAATGTGCAGTGAATCCAGTATAACAACATATGCAGACGCCCAAAGATTAAGGTAGGATACATAATTTCGTCTTTATCATTGGAGATAATCCTTTACAACTAAAAAATTCTCAGTATTCTAACCACCACAAAACACCCTTCTCGAAATTGAACACAATTATAGAGTGTTACTTTTACCAGCATTTTACTGCAAGATATGCCTTTGGCCACTCGCATTCCTTACAAAAAATCCTTAGTGATATTTAGTAGGTAGAGATAAGTAAAGATGTTTGTATATTAAAGGGTGAAAATAGACGAACGGGACAGAAAAGTATTGGGGTCTATACATGGAAAGTAAACACAACAGAAGACTGGAGGAGGAGGAGAACAACTTAAGAGATCGAATGTGCAGTGAATCCAGTATAACAACATATGCAGACGCCCAAAGATTAAGGTAGGATACATAATTTCGTCTTTATCATTGGAGATAATCCTTTACAACTAAAAAATTCTCAGTATTCTAACCACCACAAAACACCCTTCTCGGAATTGAACACAATTATAGAGTGTTACTTTTACCAGCATTTTATTGCAAGATATGCCTTTGGCCACTCGCATTCCTTACAAAAATGCTTAGTGATATTTAGTAAGTAGAGATAAGTAAAGATGTTTGTATATTAAAGGGTGAAAATAGACGAACAACAGGATAGAAAAATATTGGGGTCTATATATGAAGAGTAAACACAACAGAAGACTGGACGAGGAGAACAACTAGAGAGATCGAATGTGCAGTGAATCCAGTATAACAACATATGCAGACGCCCAAAGATTAAGGTAGGATGCATAATTTCATCTTTATCATTGGGGATAATCCTTTACAACTAAAAAATTCTCAGTATTCTAACCACCACAAAACACCCTTCTCGGAATTAAATACAATTATAGGGTGATACTTTTACCAGCATTTTACTGCAATATATGCCTTTTTATTCCAAAGAAACAAACTGAGAAAATGTTATCTATTACTTCAAAAGTAACGTAATTATTAAGTCATGCTTGAAATACAGAAATAAAAAAGTAGATTCAGCCATTTTATCTAGGCGCACATCCAAAATATAACGTAAAAAGAACTCTGCACTATAGCATTATTTAAATAAATGAAAAGCTATATTTCGAGAACGCCCTCACTTATTTATTTAAGTTAAATCTATGAACAAATCTTGTTTAAATTTTGTGTATTTAGTGAAACGATGACGTTTATTATTTAAGTTATTACTAAAAAGGTATACAATCATAAAAAGCACACTTTAAAATAAAATTACAAAATAACGTAGTAAAACAAGAAATTCACGAAAGTACCTACTTATCACTATTCAAATAGTACATTTTACTTAAAGATTACGAAATTACCTGAGTAAATGTAATTAAAACGGAAACACTTTTTTATATGAGAAATTAAAAATATTAAGAACTAACTAAAGCGAATTATATATAGCGCGTTACTAGGTGAGCCAATGATTTGTCAAATTCCATTTATTCTTCAAGCATCGTTGAAATTAAGTTTTGTCATGTATGCGGCAATTCTTATTGCGTCATTTAACAATATTTTTCATATTGCAAGTTAATCTCATCGTCTATACATTGCATGCATACAAAACGATTAAATTCCACAATTATATATACTACCGTTCACTGAAGTTTGACCAACAAGAAATACACTATCGCTCATAAGTATTTGGTCACACGCATTTAACCCGCAAATTACAACAAAAATCAAAATTGAAATACTAATATCTTTTTATTATTTACATATATGAAAAATATATATTTTTACATCTAAAATAAATTGTTTTATAATATGTTTATCTAAATTTTCGACTCGTCTATATGATCTCCTTTATTTTTAATCACTGCAGCATCCAATCGAGGCATTCTTTCGATTAATTTTCGTAATGTCTCAGGTTTTATTTTACCTCATGCTTCTTGCTTTTCTCACCTGTCGGTCAAGTTCTTCCCACAGCAACTCGATGGGATTTAAATCGGGACGCTGGGCAGGCCACGCTATAACTTTTATGGTTCTTTCGTTCTCCAATTTCTGTAAATATTCCCGGCATAGTTTGGAAGTATGTTTCGGGTCATTATCTTGTTGGAAGATAAATTTCTGACCCGAGATTTTAATTCCAGAGGGGATTGCGCTTTCCTCTAAAGTGCGCTCATACTGTTCTTTTCTTAGTATACCTTCGATCGCCCACATTTAATCCAGAAAAGCAACCCCATATCATGACTGAACCTCCACCGTGCTTAACAGCAGGGGCTATGCATTTTTCCGGGCACGCTCACCCACAGACCTCCTCACGAAAACACGTCTTCGTGAACCGAAAATCTCGAATTTGGATTCATCGGTCCACGATACTTTATTCCAGTCTTCTATGGTCCAATTTTGGTGATTGCGTGCCCACTTTAAATGTTTTCGTTTGTTTTGCTTGCGTAGAACCGGCTTCTTTTAATCGCCGATTAACTGTGATTGATTTCTGGGGCTGTTTTTCGTCTATTTCTCTTGCTTGTTGCCATCATTGTAAGATCTTCTACCGAGGTTGTTGCCCTTGGTCTGCCTTTTCGAATTCTGCTCAACACACTTCCACATTCACGATGTTTTTTGATGATATAACCCACGGTGGATTGATTTAATTTAAGTTCTGTGGCAATTTCGCGGTTGCATTTGCCAGTTTTATGGTATGCGATTATAAACGATGGTGTTCCTACACTCAATTCTTTCCGCTTAGGCATTTTTAACCGATTGAACTTCTTCACACGATGTTATCACTATGAGCACCTCACAAAAACTAACTAAAATTTTCCTAAAATACCCATGTATAAATACTTAATAGTTTACAATAACACCCTACCTTAAAATAAAATCATAACGATCGAACATTTCCACGAATTGAGAGATCTAATCACTTAAGTGCAATTATTCTACCTGTAATTTTATTAGGTTCATTCATTCTGAATAATAGAGTAGTCGCATAATTATTTTTGTATAAGCTTTTACAGATTTTAACATTTACTATGAAACTACTTCTTACTACAGAAATAAATTTTATAATTACAACTTTTCTATAGAAACTGTAATGAAACAAGGGTGACCAAATGCTTATGAGCGATAGTGTATATAGAAAAGTAAAGAAAATATAATCATAAAATATAATATTGAAATCAATCAAATGGTTGTCGACAAAAACAATGGTAGAGACGCGTTTCGTATACACAATTGATCGGTCCCATTGATCGAAAGAAAAAATATTTTCGACCAATATGTAAGGATTCATTGGCACAAAAGCAGACAGAAAACGTTGTGTAAATTGCCTCAGAACCCGGAATTGAATAACATCGAGTTATTGTGAGACGAACTCGTTGGGAGTGTCAGAAAAAATGGTCTCACTTCGAAACAGCTTTGGAATTGGCCAAACTTCTGTAAGCTGTAGTGTGTATATAAACTCTTCCAATCTTGATGATTCATTAATTCTTAACGACTTAACTTCTCTCTAAATTGCATATATTATTATGAATAACAGTTTTTTTTTGCCTACCATAAATTTTACTGTAAAATGCAATCTCCTGAATAAATAGATTAAAACTGTCTTAGGGTATATATATATTATTAGATTTATTTTTATGTATCTGTATCTAATCTAGAATACATTTCGCATATGACAAAAAATATGGCAGTTAATTTTGCCTGTAATAACCGTATCACATTATACAAACACTATTTTCTAGATAAATAAATAAAGATGATTGATTATTGAACAACTTCCATGTGTACTTATTAGATAATGATAAAAATTCTGACGTACTTTTTTTCTGCTATTTTTATAATGTGTAAAAACTACAATTATTTGAAACAATATTTAATTTCATCGCCTCAATTTACCCAACATATAATACGCGAAACTTGCAATATTTCAAGATACGAGGGAGCGTTTTTATATTCGCGGAATGAGCGGGTTGTAGAGGGGTGAGTAGGCGCATTGGGGGCGTGGCCTGTGCAGCGACTCATGATTAGTATAAATACGAAGTTTCATTGTTATTAGACAGTTAGTCTTTGAGCTATCGTCAACCAAGTAACATAATCAGGAGTGAAAAGTGAAATATGGAAAAAATCGAATATCGTGCCGTTATAAAGTTCCTTACCAGGCAAGGAAAATCAGTCGCGACCATAATGAATGAGATGTCATTGGTTTACGGCGACTCTTGTCCAAGAAAAACCATGGTGTACAAGTGGCATAGTTTATTTAAACAAGGAAGGGAATCCCTTGAAGATGACCCGAGGCCGGGCAGGAGCATTGAGGTGACCACTTATCCAAAAAGTTGAACAAATTGTACTCGAAGATGCTCGACTAAAGAAGAAACAACTCGCAGAAATGGTTGGAGTATCCGATACAACAATTTTTAAAATCCTACACGATCATCTCGGCATGTCTAAGGTCAGCGCAAGATGGGTGCCGAGAATGCTCACGCCGCCGCAAAAACAACAGCGCGTGGAGTGTTCGCGTGCATTTTTGGACCTCTGTAATGAAGACAAGGATGGTGTATTGAGTGGACTTGTTACTAGAGACGAAACTTGGGTTCATCATTATGAACCTGAGTCCAAACAAGACTCCATGCAGTGGCATAAAAAGGGCGCAGCACCTCCCAAGAAATTTAAAGTGTCACAATCGGCTGGGAAACTCATGGTAACGGTATTTTGGGACTCGGAAGGAATATTGTTGATTGATTATAAAGATAAAGGTGTTTCTATAACCGGAGAATATTACGCTTCAATATTAGAGCGACTAAAAGAAGCCATTAAAGAGAAAAGACGGGGAAAATTGACAAAAGGTGTTCTGCTTTTGCACGACAACGCGCCCGTCCACAAGAGCCGCGTTGCGTTAGCTGCCCTGCATAAGGTGGGCTTCGAAATTGTGAATCACCCACCCTACAGCCCAGATCTGGCCCCGAGTGATTATTACCTGTTTCCGAAAATGAAAAAAGAGCTGCGGGGTAAAAAATTTACTGCCGATAATGAAGTGAAGGAGGCAGT
>JAVIWB010001131.1:0-19651 GCA_031893035.1 Dermolepida albohirtum | reverse complement strand
ACATGGGACAGCAGGCGACCATTCGACAGGGTTCCATCGCAAAAAGCCCAGGTATATCATTTGAACATGTACGCCAAGGCCGCCTACGAGGCGGCTTTATCAATTATGGAGGAGGAATCGCATGGGTAGGAAGAAAGCTGCCGAAGCTTTGACGGAAGCTACGGAATTGGCAGACAGAGGCACGAAGCAGCCTGATAAATTTGCAGTCTCGAGGCTGAGACAGGATTGTATCACTCTATTTGATATCACCACCAGCGCCTTCGACGGCGCGACATTCGGCCTGGACGGCGAGTATACCGTGGATGAGATGCAATCACATATAGACAAATGGCTAAAAAAGCCAATTAACAAGGAGGCGAAGTAATGGCAGGAGGAACATTCAACCCGAATGTCAGCGAAGTAAGATCGGGAACATATATCAACTTCGAGAGCGAGCGTCCCCCAGTTGTGCCGGGTCAGCGGGGCATCGCATTGGTCCCTCTGATTGATCATGATTACGGTCCGGCCGGGGAGTTCATATCCATACCGGCGGAAGCGCTGGACTCCAAGCGGTTCATGCTCGGGTACCAGGTATCGGATGACAACCCCGGTATGCTGTTGATACGCGAGGCGTTCAAAGGGGCGTCGGAGGTTATGGTATACATCCCCCGGCAAGGCGAGAAGGCGACGGCAACAAGCGGCGACTTGACCGCCACCGCGCGTTATGGCGGCGAGAGGGGCAATAAGCTGCGGTTTAGCGTCGTCGCTAATCCGACCGGAGGCTTTGATGTAACGGTGTATCTTAATGAAATAGTGCAATCCATATATGAAGGGTTGCAGACCATCGAGGAGCTGATATACCAGGATGACCCGTGGATCGAATTCCAGGGGGTGGGCGCGCTCGCTGAGGTCGCCGGCGTCAACCTCGTAGGAGGCACAAGCGATGTCACAACGAACTCGGATATCATGAAATTCCTCGATGCATCGGAAGCATCCATATGGCATACTATGGCCTTCCCGATACAGGCGAAGGGCTTAGAGGATTCAGAAACCAAATCGCTTATTAATGCAGCCATCGAAAAGGCAAAGACACTGCGCGATGGTTCGGGCAAATACCGTCAGATAGTCATTGCCAACCACGATTCGGGAGCAAAGGGCGCGGATTACCCGGGGGTTATCAATGTAACCAACTCGATAGCTGTAAACGGCGTACCACGCACCATGGCACAGGCTACGGCTTGGGTCGCGGGCATGACAGCCGGGGCAACGGATACGGGCAGCCTGACATACGTTGAATACAAGGGCGCGACGGACATCATCGGGCCGAAGAACGACGAGAAGGCGAAGGAAGCGATCAAGAACGGGGAGTTCTTCTTTATCTGGTCGGAGGACCGGAAAGTGATAGTCGAATCGGACATCAACAGCCTGGTGACTATCGAGAAGCCGTATGACAAATCCTATCGCAAGAACAGGGTTATGCGAGTTTATGATACGTTCGGCGATAACATCAAGAGGATATTCCCGCCCAATAAGTATGACAACAACGAAGATGGATGGGACGCCGCTGAGGGCGATGGCAAAGCGTTGCTACTGGAGACTCTTGAGCGCGGTGCAATCAAGAACGTAGATACAGCGACAGATTTCCTTGTTGACCGCGGCAAGAGCGTTGACGATGAAATGTTCTTCAATGTCGGCCTGCAGGGCGTCGATAGCGCCGATAAGCTGTATTTCACAATTGGAACAAGGTAGAGGAGGGATAAAGAATGCCTGATATGCAAAGAGCAGTGCCCCATAACCTGTCGCCGCTTTCCCTGCGGGAAGGTAAGGTGTTTATGGATGGGCTAGAGATACTGGATGCTGTGAGCGCTACCGTCAATTTCACGCCTGATGTATGGACCGGCCGGCAGCTGGGAGACAAGGCGTTGTCGTCCAGGTGGCTGGGTTATTCAATCAGCGGTACATTGACAAGATATACCGTTACAGCCTGGACAAAGGAAATGATACAGAAATACATTAATACCGGGGTAACGCCCTCGTTCACTTTCGTTGGGAAGGTCGAGGACAAGGGTTCCGACTATTACCTGAATTACGGTGTCGATGTAGTCACGATTTTGGGCTGCGTGCCTTCTGGCGATATGCCGTTGTTCAATTCGGATTCAGCCGGTGATGTGCGCAAAGACCCCATTTCGTTTAACGGTGCCAAGCTGGCGGCATAGCAATGGCAGGTATTATTGCGATAACGACTGCCCTTTATGTTTTATGGAGGGTTTTATATTTAGGAGAAATATATGGCAAGAGACTTGAAGTTTTTTATGCGGACACAGAACGACGAAGTGGTCAAGGTGCCCGCCCCCGATTCATTTGTTGATGAGAACGGCAAGGTTATTGAGATGGAGCTAAAACCCTTGTCTGTTGAAAGAACAAAGGAGTTGCAGGACAAATACATAACCAAGAAGATCGCTACTGACGGCAAGGGTAGCCCATATTTTAACAATGGGGAAATCGCTTGGAGTATCTATCGTGATTTTGATCGTGCGTTCAGGCACATCATAGTTGAGACGCTGGTATATCCTGACCTAAGCGACCCCAAGATGATGGATCATTATAAATGCCATGATGTAACCGAAATGCCGCTCAAGGTATTTTCCAAGCCGAATGAATACAAGTACATCGGCAAGATGGTTAATAAGGTCAACGGCGCGGATGAGGTTAAAGAAGGCGAGAAACTGGTGCAAGAAGTAAAAAACTCATAAGACGCAGCGGGAGCATGGAGTATTGGGCATATCGTTTATGGCATGATGATGGTCTAAGACCGGAAGAGTTTGAAGCTATGCCATTCAGAAGAAAGTGCTGGTACATTGGTTCCAATATAGCCCGTGCGGAGGATTTTGAGGCGGCTCGGAATAGAAATTAGCGGGGACGGTGCGATAAGTACTGTCCCTTTTTGCTTGGGAGGAGGTGAACGGTTGTCTGAAATATCAGTAACGCTAAGAGCTGTTGATGAAGTAAGTGGCATTTTCCAAAATATATCCGGTAATGCGCAGCAGATGGTAAGCCAATTCGATATGAGCGGAAACGCCGCGAGCCAGGCTTTCCAAGGCATTTCAGGGGAGCAGATAAGGCCACAGGCAGCATTATTGGACTTGGCGATGAGGCTAACAAGGCCAAGGATGGGCTTGACGGCATTGGCGACAACGCTGATGGTCTCAGCAATATAGATGAAGAAGCCGACAGCGCAAGGGAAAGTTTAGGCGGACTCGGAGACGAAGCCGAAAAATCTAAAGAAGGCCTGGGCGGTTTGGACGATGAAGCGGACAAGGCAAAGGAAAGCCTGGGCGGCCTTGATGACGAGGCGGAAAAAGCAAAGGGTGGCCTGGGCGGCTTAGACGAGGAAACAAAAAAGACCAAGGGCGGTCTCGGCGGTCTGGGCGATGAAACAGAGAAAGCATCTGCATCCTTGCAAGACCTGTCTAATGTGCTGGCTGCCGCCGGCATAGCCAAAGTGTTGTCAGAAATGACCGACGCGTTTATGTCCGCGGCCAACGCAGCGATGGAGTTTGAGATGTCCATGGCGAAGGTTTCCACGCTGGCAGAACCGGCCGGAGCTTCATTGTCTCAGATGAGCGATGAAATAAAGGCAATAGCGGCTGAAACAGGAAGGTCGGCAAACGAGATATCGGAAGCAACTTATCAGGCGATATCTGGTAGTGTAGACGCGGCGGAGGCAACGCAATTCGTAGCCGAAGCAACCAAGCTGTCTATAGCCGGATTCACTCAGTCTGCGACTGCCGTTGATGTACTCACCACTGCAATAAACGCCTATAAGCTGGATATTAGCGATACTGAGAAAGTATCCAGCATGCTGGTGAAGACACAGGATTTGGGTAAAACTTCTGTGGATAAACTTGCTGCCAGCATGGGTCAGGTTATACCTACCGCAGCGGCATATGGGGTAAATCTTGAAAACCTGACAGCCGCATATGCGGAAATGACTCGTAATGGCGTTGAGACAACCATTGCCACCACAAACATGCGCGCTATGTTTATAGAGTTAGGAAACAGTAGTAGTACTGTCGCCCAAGTCCTAGTAGAAAAGACCGGCCAATCGTTCTCTGATTTGATGGCAGACGGCGCTTCCCTTGCCGATGTACTGGAGATATTGGGCGATAGTGTAAACGGCAATACAACAGCATTCGCCAACTTGTGGCAGAGTCAGACGGCTGGCCAGGGCGCGTTGTCTCTATACAATACCGGCGCTGAACGCTTCAACTCTACGCTGCTAGAAATGGAAAACAGCAGCGGCTCGGTTGAGCGTAATTTCCAGACCATGGCAAACACAACCACGATGGCAAAAGATAGGTTTACTACTGCCACCGAGAGCATGAGGACTTCTATAGGCGATGCATTAACGCCCGCCCTTAATACTCTATATGGTGTCGGCGCTTCTGTTACAGGCGTGATTGGCGATATTTCTGAACAAGCGCCTTGGTTAGTTACCGGGCTGACGGGCGCAGCTGCTGCGGCTGGTGTATTAGCGGGCGGTGTTGCTGCTGTGTCTGCTGCTAAATCTGCATATACAATTATCGCGCCTCTTGCAACGAAGCAGGTAGTTCTCTTTGGGGGAGCGTTGACAATGTCGCTTGGGCCTACACTTGCAATTGTAGCTGGCATAGGTTTTCTCGTGGGCGCTATTGCGGCAATAACAGCCCCTGCCAGAGAAGCCCAAAAGGAATTCAACAGCCTGACCGCTGTATCTAAACAGCATAAGATTGCACTTGATGAGGTAACAGCCGAATATGAGCAGGCGGTATCCGCCTATGGAGAGAATTCGGCGGCGGCGCGTGAGTTGGCTGGCGAGATGGCTGTTCTGGAAGCTCAATATGAAAGCAACAAACAGACATTGGAGCAGTTCCAAGCCGAAACGGATGCTGTAATAAGTAGCCACCAGCAGTTAATGTCAGCGTTAAACGACGGAGCCGCCAGCTTTGAAGAGGAAAGCACGGTGGTATCCTCCTTAACAAACAGGCTGGCCGAACTTGGAAGCAAAGGCCAGCTATCAGCATTTGAGCAAAACGAGATGTCTTACATCGTTGGAAAACTCAACCAGCAATTCCCTGAGCTTGGGTTATCCATCAACGAAACAACGGGTCAGCTTGAACAGAGTATTGGCGCTATTGAGCGGGCAACCAAGGCCTATGCTGAACAGCAATACCAAATGCAGCAAATGGAGGCGCTGCAACAGCTCGAATTAGACCGCATCACTACCAACAAACAGCTTGAGAAAGCGGTAGCAAATACGGCGGCCGCGCAAGAAAGGCTTAATAGCCTTGATCCGGGGGCTATGACATACGGCGGGATGTTCGTTTCGTCTGAATACCGGCAAGCGCAAAAGGATTTAGAAGGATTTATCGAAGAGGAACAGAAGCTACAGGCAACTCTTAGCGAGACAGATGGAGCAATTGACGAGCATAAAGCAGAACTTGAGGAGATGGCACGCGCCCAAGAAGAGGCTAAACTGGCGGCTGTTTCGCTCGATGAAGCCGTATCGATTGCGCTATCGGGCATAGCCGATTCCGCCGCAGAAATGGCCGAGGCGTATGACTCCGCATTCCAGTCCATCCGCGGCAACCTGGACGGTATGTTTGGCGCGTTTGAAATGGTCGAAATTAAGGCTGAATCATCCGCTACAAAAATAGCCGAGGCATGGCAAAGTCAAGCTGAAGCATTTGCGAATTTTGAAGCTAACCTGGCTGCACTGCGCGAGGCTGGAGTAAGCGACGACGTATTATCCCAGTTTATGAGCAGCGGCACCGAAGGTATGCAATATGCTGCCGGTGCATTGGACGAAATAAAGAACGCGGCAGACGGCGGTGCGGGCGCAGTAGAAGCTTTGAATACTTCATTTGAGGGATTGAGCGCTTCAAAAGACGACTTAGCAGGTTTAGGCGCCGATATCACGACCGGATTCTCAGAGGGTATTGCCGGGCTTGAAGCCGAGATGCAGACCATGATTGAAAGTATGAATATGTCTGACGGGACTCGGGAACAAGCACTCGAGTCAATATCAGTTTACACTGATACAATCATGGAAGGTGTCGAAAAGGGGGAAACAGCCGCAGAATCCGTCGCCAAGGCTACCACGGCGGCTCTCGAAGACGCAGCAGGGGCTGTGAATTCTGTAAATACGACAATGGCCGCAGCCGATTCAACTCTATCAGGATGGGGCAAAATTATGGTTGGGACAGCTACGAATATTGTTGCAGGAATAAACAGTGCATTGGGCGGAATTCAAACACCTACATTGGGCGGCGTCAGCAGCAGCACTCAGCGCAACGCCATAGGCACAACCAATGCGGCGGATATGTTTATTGCAGGCGAGCAAGGGCGTGAGCTTGTGGTCGGGGCTGGCGGCAGCAGGGTATTCACCGCCAACGAAACCGAGCAAATACTCTCCAGAAGCGCACAAGACCAAGGCAGTGGTATTAACATATCCGCGCCCGAGGGCATGCCAATAAATGTACAACGAAACGAACCAAATACTGCTGGAGAAAAAATAATCCGTATAGAGATTGCTGGTAGTGGCGCTATCGAGGTGCCCGCTGGAACCGATGTTGATACTATTGTCCAGGTGATGAAGGATAACCTCGGGCCTGTTCTCACGGGAATTGTACAAGAAGAACAGTTTGTAGAAGGAGACAATACTTATGACTTTTAAGGCATCTGTTGATTTGAATATTGACGTTGAAATTGATGGTGTTACCATGGATGAAGTAGGTGACGCTTTGAAAACCGCACTCCTTGACGCAATAGAAAACAAAATGGCAAAAGCAGAAAAAACTACTACATATTGGTTTGACAAAGAAACCGGCACCCGCTGGCCAGGGTAATTGAATATCATCACTAAATGTGATACCATCCTTTTGATATGAATATTTAAAAAACGAAATAGTATACATTGTACGGATTGCGCCGCGAGGCGAAGCATATAAAGGGGTGTGATATATGGAACAGCCGATTAACGAACAAATAGCCAATATAGTCGATAAGCTCCCCGAGCAGGAGAAGAAGCTGGTACTAGAACTGGTGAGACGGTTGGTGCCGGACGATATAGCGACAGACGAAGATTTCATGGCTATAGCCGATGCACATGAGGACTTAAAATCCAATAGAACCATCAAGCACGAGGATATAAACTGGGATTAATATAGCAATCAAAAAAGCCCCAACAATAGTTGCGGGCTTTTTCCATACCCTAAAGGAGGCGTCACCATGCAACTAATCTCGGCACCTGGCCTAACAGCCAACCTTCTACCAAACTACAGCCCCAAAACGCAAATGTGGCTGACCTATGACGGCGGCAACAAAAAGATACGCCTGCCGGTGCACCCGGAAGAATTGGGCGTGAAGGACGGCAGCCAGAACAAATCGGTCGATATCGTAGGGTTGGGCGAGATTGTAATCAAGCAGGATCGCCCTGCCATTGTCATAGATTTCTCCAGTTTCTTCCCTGCGGCAAGTTTCTACGGGATTCAAGTGGATGACATAGCCCCGCCGCAAGAGCTCGTGGACACAATAACCGAATGGAAGAACAGCGATAAGCCGGTACAATTCATCGTGACCGGCACGCCGATCAACATATATTGCACGATAGAGAGATTCGACCACAGCGGGCGCGGCGGCGATGTCGGCACCAAACATTACTCTATCACCCTCAAGGAATACCGGGAAGTATCCGCACGGCAGGTTAAGGTTGAGGATAGTAAGGCAACAGTAGAAAATGAAACCGCAACCCGCACGGACAACAGGGTCACGCCCAAGACCCATACCGTGGTCAAGGGTGACACGTTGATTGGGCTCGCAAGGAAATATCTGGGTGATGGTGGCCGTTACATGGAAATATACGAGCTGAACAAAGATAAAATCAAGAACCCAAACCTCATCAAAGATGGTTGGGTTTTGAAACTGCCGGAGAAATAATATGGCAAACTTAAAGCTGCTGGTAATCAAGGGCGGTTCTACCTACGATATGAGCAATCTCGTATCAAAGGCGACATGGAGCGGCAGAAAAGGCGCTGCTGCCCGCACACTCTCGATAACCTTTATAGACGATGACGGATACAGGCACGAACGCACAGGCATTGATGTGGAGCAAGGCCATCAATGCATATTTTATTGGAAGAACAAAGAGCTGTTCCGCGGCATGTTCATGAAGCAGGATCAATCCAACGGCAAGACAATGACAGCCTTAGCCTATGATAACGGAATATACTTGGCCAACAATAAAGACACATTTACATATGAGAATAAAAAAGCGTCGCAGATATTTTCTGATGTGTGCGGCCGTTTCGGTGTTCCTACCGGCGCAGTGGCCGATACGAAATACCTGATACCCGAGCTGCCCAAGCCCAAGACCACAGCCTGGGACGTCATATGCGATGCTCTCAGCCTAACATATAAATCAACCGGCGTTAGATATTACCCGTTGAGCCAGGGCGGGAAAATAAGTCTGCTTGAACGTCGCAAAAACGTGCTGCAATGGGCTATAGAACCGGGTAGGAACCTCATCGACTACAAGCAAACTAAAAGCATCGAGAAGATAAAGACCAGGATAAAGTTGCTGTCCAGTGAAGATAAGGTCATGGCACAGGCCACCAATGCTGCGCTGGAAAAGAAGATAGGCATATTCCAGGACGTTGAGCAGATAAAGGATGAGATGAACAGTGGCCAGCTCAATGAGCAAGCGCAGACTGCACTGGCCGAAAACTGCAAGCCTGAACGAACTCTGAATATAACGGCACTGGGCATCGCCGATATCATTTCAGGGGTTGGCATATACGTCATAATAAAGCATCTGGGTATCATGACCACGTACTATGTTGAGGATGATACCCATACCTTTGACGGCGATTACCACGAAATGAAGCTGAAAGTGGTGCTGGCCACGGATACGGGAGGTGATTGGCAGATTGGGGCATGAGATACAGGAGCCTAACAGCATCAAGGCCGCGTTCCAGAGCTTAATCCCGGACGGCGCTGCCGTGCAGCAAGCAAAAGTGATCAAGGAATCGCCGTTGGAAATCAAGATGGAGAACGACGATAAGCTCATTCTCAAGGAGAACCTTCTCATCGTGCCTCGTCACCTTACAAAATACAAGACAAAGGTTGACCTGAGAAAGACTGATGAAGGCAATGTGACAGGCACGGCCACGGGTTCGCAAGGCACATCTCAGATAAACGCTTTCGAGCTTAGCAAGTACGAAATGACAGTATATAACCAGCTCGAAGAGGGCGATATCGTTTATGTCCTCAGCTTTAACCAAGGCAAGAAGTATTATATTCTGGACAGGGAGCGTGGGTAAATGGAATCAGTATTACCGCCCTTCCCGATTGTGGAAGTGGAACAGGAGGTTGAACAACCCTCATATACATACAGGCTCGACCTGGACCGGGGCCGAATTATTGGCATGGTCGACGATATAGAGGCCGTGCGGCAGGCCATACGCAAGGCGCTGATCACGCCGCGGTTTAAATGCCTGATATATGACAACCAATACGGCAGCGAGCTTAAACGAGGCATCATAGCCGAGGACGCGACGCCGGAGCTGATACAGTCGGATATCCCACGCATGGTAAAGGACGCCTTGTCGGTGGATACTCGGATACTGGATGTTCGTAATTTTGAAATTGGTTTGAGTGATGACAGCGCGTATATACGCTTTGAGGTTGATACGGCGTTTGGGCCTATGGTGATTGAGCAGGTGCTATAGAATGGCTAGTGATTTTGATGAGTGGTATGCGTATGGTATAATGTATCTGCAGAACAGACCAAAGGTGTGGATAAGGTGCTATTATATTTAGATAACTGCTGTTTCAACAGGCCGTTTGATGAACAGACGCAATTGTGCATAAGCTTGGAAACACAGGCGAAGCTTCAGATTCAACAAAGGATACTGGATGGGCGGTATCGGCTTTTATGGTCTTACGTGTTAGAACATGAAAACAATCAAAATCCTTTCGACAACCGTAGGGATAGAATATCTAGTTGGAGAGAACTGGCATCGGATACCATATTGGAAGGTGAAGAATTACTCGTATTGGCAAATACGATAATGGGGCAAGGCATCAGAAAATTTGACTCTTTACATATCGCTTGCGCCATTCTTGGGAAATGCGACTATTTTTTGACGGTAGATAAGGGGCTTCTAAACAAGAGTACACTTGGAATTATTATATTGAATCCAATTGATTTCATCAGAAAGGTGGATGATTAAGTATGCGTACAGAGTCTGTTGTTAGAAGTGAAGGCATGGATGCCTTGGTGGATAAACTTGGCCCGGTAGACGCGGAGCGGTTTATATCACTTATACTAAGAGAACCGTTTGATTATACCGACTGGCGACGCACCGGCTTGCGCGACGATGACATAAGCTTGCAAGAATTAAGCCGCCAGGCCATGGAGAGTATACGCGAATAGGTCAATATCAGAGTTCCTAAAGCCAGTATGCAAACGCTGCTGGCTTTTTTCACGCCCAGAAACAAGGAGGTGACACATCCTGTTTGAAGATAGAACTTACGATAATCTGCTAGCCGAAGCATTGGCCCAAGCCCGGTCGGGCATAGACACCCGCCCCGGCAGCATATTCTATGACGCGGAAGCGGGCAACTGCACACTGCTGGCGCGTCACTACGCCAGTATGGACAACTACTTTGCTCTGGTGATGATAACCACCTCGGTAGACGAATATCTGGATATGTGGGGCAATGAGTTTGCCAAGCTGCCCAGGAACGAGGCTCAGCCGGCCACATATAGATACCACTACACCGGAACACCGCCTGAAATTGCGGAGGTGTTCTTTGCTGATACGCAGTACTTTACATTGATGGAAAGCGATGAGGGGGTGCTGTATCTTGAAGCCGTAGAGCCTGGCATTGCCGCGAACAGCATATCGCTTGGCGCCAATGCCGTGCCTATGAAAAACCATGGCAATACACTGCCTACATCAACGTTCGGCGAGCTGATAAAGCCGGGCGTAAATAGCGAAGATGACGACAGCTACCGGGATAGAATCCGTGAAAAGCTGGGCGGCCCGTCTGAGAACGGCAACCGCGCGCACTACAAAACTTGGTGCGAGACTGTACCGGGCGTAGGCCGGGCGCATATCATACCGCTGTTTGCTGGTGAGAACACGGTCATGGGCGTGATAGTGGATAACGATGGCAAGCCTGCTACAAAGTCGGTTGTGAAGGATGTACAGGCATACATAGACCCAATTACCCGAGGCAAGCAGGTTGAATACAGTGGCGAGATGATCCTTGTCGGCGACGGCCTGGGCAATGGCAAAGCCAATATTGGCGCACATTTCCTGGCTGTTTCAGCTGAAGCGTACGGGATAACGATCTCTTTTAAAGCCGAAGTAATAAATGGGGCAACTGCCGAAACAGCAAAGCAGCAGGCAACTACAGCCATAGCGGCATATATAAGAGAGATTGCCCTGAATATCAAGGAAGATGAACATGCGGTAGTCAGAATGTCTACGATCGGAGCGTTGCTGTATGCCCAGCCCTCCATACTCGATTATGCGGACCTGACCCTGAACGGCACTGCCTCAAACATAGAACTTGACGAAGTACAGGTGCCCGTATTGGATGAGGTGGTTGTTAATGCGATTATTTGACAACGACCTGCCAGGGTATGAAGAGCAGAAAAGCATGTATCCTGTCTGGTACCACGAAGTGCGCGAGATGGATAACATCATGGAGGTTACAGGGCGTCAGCACGATAGGCTTAAAGCCGCTTACACGCGGATGCTGGATAATATATATCCCACGCGCGCCGACCATCGAACGACTTCCGAGCTTGAAGGATTCCTATATCTTGACACCGACAAATCACTGCCCTTGCCCCAGCGCCGCGCAATCGTGCAGGCGCACTTTTTAGGCCATGGGCATATGGGGGAGCCGGAGATAAGGGATATTATATCCGCCTTTACCGACGGCGATATCTTTGTGGATTTCGATAAAGGCATAGTGTTCATTGTGGTGACGCGGGACATATTGGACAATTACAGCTTAAGCAATGCACGACGGATAATCCTCAAACGGGTTCCTGCGCATTTGGGGCTGGACATAACCGATAAGCTTATGCCTATTCCGCTGTATAACCATAATGAATTAATATTTGAACAGTTCAGAGTCCGTAGTCGGTTTAGCAGCGGGCTTCCCTATGGAGTCATATACTTGGATGGCGAGCGCAATCTTGATGGCAGCTGGATTTTGAGCCAGGGCCGGCGCGGGATAATGTTTCCTCATATGAGAATTGGACTTTCGTTTAAGATGAAAAACGAGTTGACAGGCCCTGCCCGGATAGTAAGTATATACACCATCCCAAACCATGATCAATTGACCCGCATATTGTTGAGGATGTCCGGCAGCTTCTATAATAGCACGACTGTTCCACGGTTAGATGGCAGCCGCAGGCTGGACGGGACATGGCGGTTAAGGCATTTGTACAAAACCATTGAGTTCAAAAAATTCACTGCCGGCGCAAGCTTCAGCCAGAAGCACACGCTTGTCGGAAGAGTCACCATTGACACCAGATATAACCTCGATGGCGAAGTGAATTTGGACGGCTCCAGACGGCTCAATGCCGGTGTTTGGACGGAAGCGATATAACGAGGCGGCTGTATCCGCCTCGTTGAAACGCTATAGGATGTTTTGCTTCGCAAAACCATTAGATTCTTGTTATGAAGGAGGAGAATACATGACGGAAACCAGTGTAATAACCAAGCGGCGCAGGGTTGCCCTGTGTCAAATCACGTCCGGGGCGATATCCGCCATAGCGCCGATAACGCATATAGCGTTTGGACGGGGCGGAGTGGATAGTGACGGAGATCCAATACCACCTACCGATGACCAGGCAGCCTTAAACGATGAGATAGCCAGGTATCTTATTGACGGCGTTGAGTATCCCGTTGATACAACAGCGCGATATACGGTAACGATACCAAAAGGTGATCTCGTGGGCGAGAAGATAAATGAAGCGGCTCTGGTGGACAGCGAGGGTGGGATGTGCGCCATCAAGACCATGTATACAAAGCAAAAGGACGATGGCGTTAGCTTTGCCTTTGTCTTTGATGATGAATTCTAGGGGGTGTAAAAATGGCTGATAAGACTTATCTATTCCCAGAAAACCCGACATATGAAAAGGATATACGCGCGTTGCAAGACAGCGATCCGGCACGGGCAACAACGATATTCAACCCTCTGTTTCAAAGAATCATAGAAAACATTCATTACGTTTATATGCAAAGTTTAGCAGCATTGATATCGGGAGGCATATCGGTTAAAGATTTTTTCACGATATCACCGGAAGCGTGGCAGCGCAGCGTTAATCCTGACTACACATATTATTTCGACATAGAAAACGAGCATATCACAGAAAAACAAATTGCAGTTGTACTGTTTGATACGGATAGTCAGAAAGCTCTATTAAGCGAAGGCATATTCTTTGCGGGCAAAACATTAGATGGAATTATCCGGCTATGGTGCGAACAGGCGCCAACGATTACGGTCAGTGGTGATTATTCTTGCTTTGCTGAGGGTTTCGGTGCAGATGGCAGCGCATATTCGATGCCTATGGCCGGGCCGTTCAACTTAGGCGGGGTTAAAGCGCCAGTAGGTGCGGTTACCGATGATGGGACTCTTACCGGCAAAGTCGGAGAAGATTATGTCGCGAATGATGAGGCCATTAAAGAGATGTTGAATGAACTCGAACAGGGGGCTGATTGAGTATGGGTAATGTTATTACTAATCTGGGTGGCAGCGGTGCAAAGCAGGACTCGCCCGAATTTACCGGCATGCCCACCGCGCCAACGCCGCCGTCTGATGATTCAAGCGAGCGCCTGGCTACTACAGAATATGTGCAGCAGGTTGTATCGGAGTCAGGCGGCATTATTGTTGCCGATACTGCACCGGAGGGCAACCCAAACAAGCTATGGATAAATACCGTGCATGGCGGCGCTTATTATTGGAACAGTGAATCTTGGCAGCCTATTAAGGGCGCTTTTATGGAATAGGGCTATACCAATACAAAAAACATGTACAAATATCAGTGATTTAATTGGGAGGAATGAAAGATGGCTTATGACAGGACTAAGCTGATAACAGGCGGACAACTAGAAGCCACAATGGACAAATCGATTGAAATGTTCGTAAAGAAGGTGAACGGCAAAGGCCTTTCAGCCAATGACTTTACCGACGCCTATAAAGAGCGGTTAGAAGAGCTTTATGAAACAGGCGGCACGCCCAATATTATTGAAGAGATTAAAGTCAATGATATGGCTTTAACGCCTGACGCTAATAAGTCAGTCAATATATTTGTTCCAACGAAGAGTAGTGATTTAACAAATGATAGTAATTATGCTACTCAGTTGGCAGTAGAAACGGCTTTAGCTACTAAAGCGACTAAAGCTACTACTTTAGCTGGATATGGCATTACGAATGCGTTAACCACAGATGAGGTTGAGGCAAAAATTGAAGCATCAAGGAGACCGAAGGGTTCAATAGATACTTTTGCATTACTTTTAGAGCAAGTAGCGAATGGCTCCATAGAGCCCAGACCGGGTGATTTTTATAATATATTAAATGCTGGTGGAGAGGACATGGATGGTCATGCAATACTTGCAGGTTCAGATGTGCAGTATGTAGATGACCCCATAGAAGGTTGGAATCTTTTAGGTGGTTTAGTTGATTTAACTAATTATGCTACTAAAGATCACGTTCAAACGATAGCAGATACTAAAGTTGATAAAGTAACTGGCAAGGGGCTATCAGTCAATGATTTCACAACAGAACTAAAGAATAAGTTAGACGGCATAATTACTGGCGCGACAAGGGTTGAATCATCGACAAATGGCAACATAAAGATAAACGGTGTGGATACAGTGGTTTATACTTTGCCGTCTACTGTATTGCATACATCGGATATATCAGCGGACGCTGATATTACATCGATGTTAAACGCTGTATTTGCATAATTAGGGGTTGATAGGCAATGGCTGAGAAAAGCCTGATTACTAGTAGCCAGTTGGAGCAAGGGGCGATGTTTGCAAAGCTTTACGCACAAGGGCTGGTGCGCGAAACATCGGATGCGCTTGTAAATGCGATAGAAGAAATTGCAACGTCCTCTTTTACAGGCGCGGAGTTCAGGGATTTTGAGATACCGCCGGAGGCATGGAATATAAATGGCGGGTTGTACCCTTATTGTGCGGATATTCAAATACCCGGGTTAAAAGGAACTGATACGATCAATTTACTTTTATCAGAGGAAAGCCAAGCATTAGGGATCCGCTTTTATAACATAGTGAACGTATTCGAGGGTGTGGCGCGGGTGCGTTCACTCGATGTTCCCGAAGTTACGATACGAGGGCAATACAGTATTAATACGCTTATGGTGTTAAGCACTATCGATGTAAGCATTTTAGACAAATTACATGCTGATTTCAATAACTTAGATATCGATATTAAGAATGCTTTTAATGATCTAAGGACGCAGGTGCAAACAGAAGCTGAAAGGATATTTGCAGACTTAGAAGCCAGGATGCAATCTGTGGAGCAATTCACCGATGAAGAAATTGCATATATCAAAGTAAAAATGGAGGAAGATTTCAAGGAACTGGAAAAAGCCTCGCTTGAGGCTGTAAACAGTTTCAATAGCCGGATAACAGGCTTGGAGGATATTGTGTATAGTGGCATAGATGATTTTAAAGCGCAGGTGTTAGTAGAACTAAGCAAAATCAACACAAGATTAGAATCGATAGAAAGTAAAGTTTTTATTACTTTAGATGGGGAAGTCGTTATTTCAAATTTCAGCACTGTGGACGGCTGGAATATGTCCAGAGGTATTCACAATGTATATGCTAATAGAATTGAGTGTTAAGGAGAAGTAAATGTTATCAATTAGAGATTTACCCATAGGCGCAACGCTAGAATTAGGAACAATATATGGCGAGCCTATAATATGGGATTTAATCGAGAAGAACCATCCAGGGTACCCCGATAATTCTTATTTGTTGAGATCAAAATATATTTTAAAACTGATGCCTTTTGATGCAAGGGAAATTAGCGTAGCTACACATGCTAATATCGCAGCATACGGCAATCCTCAATGGAAGTATTCTAATTTAAGGCAATGGCTGAATTCAACGGAGCCGGTTTCATGGTTTAATGCGACTAATAAATTTGACACGCCGCCAGTACAAGAATATCTTCAGGCAACATATAAAAATGCATATTCAACCTTTCCAGGGTTCTTATCAGGGTTCACTGATTTTGAAAGAAATATGTTGCTTCCAATAACGCACTTTGATTTTGCTAAAAATATGGTCAGTGACGCGGCATACACTGCCTATAATACTTATAATGGTAATACGGTTGATACCAATGTTGATAAGGTTTTGATACCTTCTTTGCAAGAATTAGGATTAGTGAGTGATTTAACTGTTATAGGCAGCACTGCACTACAGGGTGTTATATACGCAGTGGCGGAAAAGATAAAATATATTAGTAACGCTGCTGCTGAAAATAGTGAATACGCGGTTACAGCGGGGGCAGCTAATGCATATTGGACACGAGATCAGACTACAAACACTACAAGCGTCCATGCTGTTTATAGCGTTACGGCAGCAGGGGCAAAAGTGGCTGTAGGTAATGTTCTTGCACAACCTTTTGTCGGGCATGTCGGAATTGTACCTGCATGTTGTGTGCCGTTGGATTTATCAGTATCAGATGAAGTAAATGAGCGGGGCAGTTATGTGCCGTTAGGTCTTTACCCGCCTAAAATATCGGGGGAGGATAAAGATGTTGGCATAATGGTTGTTGGATTTGATCCTCAAACTTATGTTGTGGATGATTTAGATGAGACCGCGGAGATAGCAGTTACGGAGTATGTAAGGTATGGTGAAATTTTAAAAGAATATATAGCAGAATTAGGAGAAGAGGCTGTTCTTGAAGTGGCGGAGGATCAATGGCAGCGTATTCTTAACGGCAAGCAAGAAGTTATAGTAAAGGCTGATGATGGATTTAATGCTGTGGAAAGAGTTTTCTCTTTTGTTAAAAAAGAAGACAGGCTCATTATGCAGAATACCAGAATAAGAGATGTAAATGTTAAGCCAACTAAAGGCGTTATAAAATTTGAAGGGGTAATTCCTAAAAACGCAATATTCAAATTTGAGATTTGCAATAACGCCTATGATGAGCAACCAGTGTGGGAAGATAAAACTAATGAAGCGCGTTTTGGTGTAGTATTTACGTTTAATAATAAAATGAAAACAGCGGATAAATGGGGCATAAATTATCGATTTACTCTTGAAAGAAATAATGCAGGGGGAGCTTGCTATATACAATCGGTCGTTCTTGAGTATGAATAAAGGGCTTAGGTAATCAGTGGCTCCTTAGAAAGTAAGGTGATGCAGAGATGTCCATAGGTTGGCTAAATATGCCTGTAGATAGAATCCGATCGGATATGATAGAGCTTTATATGGATGGGGTGCGTTCATCTTTTCAAGATGTAATAGAGCAGTTTCACTCCATACCCATAACGGCTTTTGATTCGGGGAACGGAATAGCAAATGCAATAGACAAGGCTATCCGTTATATAAAAAGGCAGCAGCGAGGGTCTGTTTATATCAATGAAAGCGGCAGTATTAAAGAAGTAATAATAACGTCTCGGCTGGATAAAGACGGACTGAACAGGATAAATTTCTATACCTATAGCCACAGGCGCCCTATAAGCGGCGAAACAAGGCCATATACACAGGGCGAGTGGCTGATTGGCGATATTATTTTAAATACAGATGTGACAGCCAATAGGCTGGCTGGATGGGTCTGTATTGAATCCGGCGTGCCGGGCGATTGGAAGGGCTTCGGCTATCTTCGGGACTGGTACACCGAGGTTGAGGATGTGGGCGCGCTACCTGAAGCGGGCCCTGAACAATTGGGCCGGCAGGTAATGTGCTTTGATAAAAATGGCGTCAAGCGTGTTTGGTGTTGCATGTACGGGCCTGTTATGGAAAACGGCGCGTTAGGCATTGACAAATATCAATGGGTCAATCAAACGTTATTTGACTATGACATAGAAAAACGTGTTCCAGGCATTATCAATCCATTATGGGACGCTTTGATGATCAGCCTGGACGAAAATTTATTAGAGCGAATACTGCCTGTACTAAACCTATATTTCAAAGAAAATCCCATACCGTTGTTGATTGTGAAGACATACTATACGGGGACTGCCAGCGCGTGGGGTGTTGATGAATTTGCGGGATACAGCACATATGAAAGCCTGCCCGATGAATTCATGTTTATTGCGGAAGTGAAAAAAGACTCTGATAATGATGCGTCCATAGTTTTATATGGCCAGGAGTTTAACGTCTATAACGCTATGAATGTTCGTGTATGTGCTGGTGAGATAAAAAGCGGCGCCTACATTCCATACACGATATCAAAGGCGCAGCAACGCGCATATGTATCTGGCGGCGGGGTCAAGAAAGCGGACTTTGAGGACGTGCAAAGCCGCGTTGGCGCATTGGAGCAAACAGTTACAAGTATAAATCAGTCGTTATTAGATGTGGGAGGTGTAATTGTGTCTGAGGATGAGCCAACGGGCAATTCAAACAAGCTATGGATAAATACCGTGCATGGCGGTGCTTATTATTGGAATGGTACAGTCTGGACGCCGCTCAAAGCGGCGTTTATGGATTAGGGAGGTGATGATTTTTGCCGTTAAAAGATGATTTTCTGTCAGCAGATCAGTTCAAGGAATTAAAAGACAGAGTAAAAGCTGAGATGATTCGGCGAGATGGCAATGGAAGCGTAGTTAGCTATGGAGAGGCTTCTTATGATTACTCTAATACCCCTGCAGAAGGTGAGTTTGTTAGAGTAGAACATTCGAATAAGCTATTAGAACCGCTTAGGGCTGTTAGCACGGCAGGTTTGCCCGAATCCACTCCGGAGTTTCCGAGTGCTGGTGATATAAATGCTATGGAGACTAAGCTCATGGTAATGGAAGCGACACCGAGGGGAAATAGAGGTGCTAGTGTCTAATTGTAAAAATAAAACAAATAATGTAAGATGGTATGGAGGTGATAGCCATGCCAAGAAAAGCTAGGGAAGTAGAGTGTACGCAAGAACAAAAGAGGGAATTAGAAAAGATATCAAACAGCAGGATGGAACAAGCGAGGATGGTAGAAAGAGCAAAGATAGTCTTAGGATGTATAAACAAAAAGCAAATAAAAGATATTGCCCAAGAGAACCAAGTTGGATGCGATGTTGTGATCAAGTGGCGTGATCGATTCATTGTAGAGGGAGTAAAAGGACTGCAAGACAAACAACGTTCGGGAAAGCCGCGTAAATACGATGAAGAATTTGAAAAGCGGGTGCTCAAAACGCTTGAAAAAGAACCACCGCACGGCATGAGCAGATGGGATGGCGGAACAATAGCTAAAGAGCTAAACGCATCCGACGACGCAGTATGGAGGGTTCTGAGAAAGCATGGAATAGCCCCAGCGCGCCAGCGAACATGGTGCGTAAGCACCGATCCGAATTTTGCAGCAAAGGCCGCTGATATTGTGGGGCTGTATGTTGCGCCTCCCAGCAAGGCTGTAGTCATCTCCAT
>JAVIWB010001130.1:0-19717 GCA_031893035.1 Dermolepida albohirtum | reverse complement strand
AGTATTTCCCCGTATTGTGAAAAAGACGAAAGCATCGTATCATAATAACGTAACAGTAAGTCCTGCGAAGCGCCGTTATTCGGTAAGTGTCATGTACTGGCATCGTTCTGTAGGCGGTTACAGGTTTTGAGGGGCTGTGAGGCCCCTCAAAACTTTATAATCAGATAACTCACGCCGATCCCTGCGTCCCAGCCTTCACGAACGCCATATCCACCGTACGGGCCGAATCCCCACCTGCGACGTTTTTCTTTGGCGAGCTTTTCTTCCAGCCCGGCGATCCGCGCGCGCAGCTGCATTTCGGTGGCGTCCCTGTCGCCGCGCTCCTGCAGGCGGTACCCATTCAGTTCCTGCGTATACGAGATCAGATGATCGACACGGAGATCCATGTCACCAATGATCTGCTGCAGACCGGCGTTCTCGGCCAGCGCCGACTCAATCAGCCGTACCGTGTCGCGTCCGTCCCGGAGAGACGCGACGTAGCTGTCCTCACTGAGAACCGTCCCCGCCGGCAGCAGTTTCACGTTCCCGGTACTCGCCCAGGCGTTTATTCCACCGAGCAGCAACGTCAGCATCGTCAAGAGAATCAACAGAAGCAACAGCCATCTTATGCGCATCGCGAACCACCTCCTCACGCTTCGACCGATCAACCAGAATCTCATGAATCTCCCGCTCTACCTTCTCAGCAGCCAAATCTGCGGACACTGCGGACGGCGGTACGGAAACCCCGACGTTCTTCAGCTTCCGGGCGTCTGAGATCCCGCAGACATAATAGCCGGCACCGAAAGCGGAAAGGACAACCACGGCCGCCATAATTGATATCAGGATTTTATGTTTCATTTCCTCGAAAACCAGTCAATCAGCGCGCGCAGTCCGTCTTCCATGACCGTGAAGATTGCCTTTGCGATTACGTCGAGCAGCTGCGCTCCGCAATATCCCGCCATTGCCACAACAGCGGACTGGACGAGCGGAGGCAGCCCAAACCAATCGCAGAAGATGTGAACGATGATCCCGGCGGTCGCCGCGCCGATCATCCCCACCGAAAACTCCCGCCAGTCAAAGGGCTCGTTTCGATGATGTCGCAGGTACTTTACTCCGTTTCCCAGCATTGCGATTCCTCCCATCAACATCAGCGTTTTTATCGTATCCTTCATCCCGCCGCCCCCTATGCTTTTTTAACCAGCCCGCGCAGTTTTTCGACCCTGTTTTTCCAGCCGCGGCGAAAGACTTCCTGACTGGGGTTGTTTTGCATGATCTTTTCAAAATATGCCCAGCGGACGTCCAACAATTGATAACAGAACGTTTTTATGTCCGTGTTGTGCATCACGTTGCCCATCACGGTGAGGGTGATCGGGCCGACGGCCCCGTCTTCTTTTACGGCTTCGCGCTGGAATGCATTGATCGTCCGCTGAAGCTGCAGCGCCGCGCCTCCTACTCCGTGGTTGACGGCTGCGTCGAAGTGCAGGCAGCAGAGCGGCCAGCTCATCTGCTCGGCACGACAGGGGTTCCAATAGTTCACTTCGTATATCCGAGACGCCTCGGCCCGCGTCAGGCGCTTGACGTCATTGTGTGAAACAATGCCTTTGCCGCAGGCGTTTGCAAGCGTTCCGTGCGTGATCCCCATGTTCGTAGCGCCGCCCTTGTCCGCGGGGTGGTCGGAGTACCCACCCTCCGCGCCGAAAACAACGACTAACGATTTATCCAGTTTTATGCTCATTTGCAATACCTCCATCAAAAAGCCGCCTGGAGGCGGCTCTGCTTTCTGCTTTACATATTGCGCAAAAACGGTAAAATTTTTATACTTTATGAATGTAAAAAAAATTACCGTTTTTGCCTATTAACGTCAAGCGGCGTTATTCCGGCCATATGATCACGTTGAGCTGCTCGTCTGTAGCTGCAGCCCTCGTCAAATCCCTGAGCCCCTGATACAACCCCAGCGCCTGCGATTGCGCCAGCCCGTTCGACGCGTTGTTCATGATACGCCGCGCCATGTCCGCCGGGGATATTTCCATCCCCAGCACCGCCGCACGCGTCTGCGTCATCGTAATAACGGCCAGTGCCTCGAGCGTGTCCGTGTTGCCGGCGAGAATGTCTTCCGCGCCCTTTTGTTGTTGTTGCCACGTGTCTATCTCAGCTTGCGCATAGTCGGCCTTTGCCGCAGCGAGCGCCTCGGTGAATGCGGCTTCGAGTTCTGCGAGCTTCGCCCCGCGCCTGCGTTCGAATTTCATTTCCGGCGTGTCCAGCTTTGTCCAATCAATCATCTTGGCAACACTGCCTTTCCGTCTTTGGCAATCTCAAGCGGCTGCGGAAACCGCGCCGCCCCGCTCGCGTCTGCGCTGATCGGCAACAGCATCGTCAGCTCGATGTCGCCGCCGGAGCGCGAAACGCCGCCAACGATGTATTCGCAGTCAACCGCTTCGGCGGGAAGCGTCGCACCTTCGGGAAGCTGGGTAAAATCGTATTCCGCGCCGTTAATCGTTATGATGTCGTTTTTTACGCTTGCAGACACTTCCTTATTCGTAATTTGCGGCGATAAGTTAATTTTTAGCATCTTATTTTCACTCCTTTTTAAGACTTCCATCGCCCAATTGCGACTGCGGCATATTTCGCCGTATTCCCTGCGGCGGGTAATGCCTGTGTGTATGTATTTGCAAGATTGAGCGGCACGGAATTATACTGCGGCATGCCGCAAAACGCCCGCACGAAATCAGCCCCGTAACCGTAATAAGCCGTCAGTACGATAACATTTGCGTCGTAGAACGCCGCGGGATATGTCCAAATAGTGAGTTGCATTGAACTGGATGCCGGGATAGATGACGCCGTTATTGCCGTTGTTGTCATACGGCAAATCATTGTGCCGTCCGCAAATTTCACATACCACCCATTTGCGGTATACCCATTTTCAATTATGTAACCGCTCGCAACCGCTCCGACAATTCTCAGATATCCGGGTCAACCAGTCCATTTGCGTCCAAAAAATTAAACCAAGTATGATCAATATATCCGTCCGAGCGGGCGCGCGGTATTTTACTTTCCGCAGCGAGAACAGAGGACAGCGCGGAAAAGTCCATAAATTTTACCCATTCCGCTCCAGTCTCTTTTCGCCACATGTTGCCGGTGGCCGTGTCGATATAGCTGTCGCCCTCGCCCCCGATATTAGAAGCCGGATCGCCGTCGCCCGTCAGCCACGCTTTCGGTAAGACAACGCCGTCCTCCCCGGCTGGGCCTGTAATATCGGCGAGGGCAACGAGGTTTTCCCATACGTCTTCGGAAGCGTCGGCCCAACGCCATTGGATATACGCGTCGGACTTTTGCAGCTCGACATTGCGCCCGTCAGCCCCAGTGATGTCTGCGATCGGGACGATCGGCGTCCACGTGGTATCACCCACATAGCGCCATGCGATTGCGTCGCCGGTATTCGTGAGTTCCACCTCGCGGCCGTTATCGCCGCGCAGAGGCCCGGCGCTTACCCACCCGCCGGGGTTGTATACCCACACTTCGCCCTGTGGCGGGGTATCGGTTCCTTGATCTTTGACAAATACGCAATCGCCCTTTTCAGGCGGCCCGCCCGGGTATTTCTCATACAGCTGATAAAGGTAGTCAAACACCTCGATGATGTTGACCCCTTCGCCGCGAGGTCCCTGTTTTCCCGTCGCTCCGCTGTCGACAGCCTGAATGCGCACGGGAACGCCGCTCCATACCTGCATTTTAACCGTCATAAAACGTCGCCCCCTTATGCACCGTTATCGTGCCGTAGACAGGCTTTAGCTTAATATCGCCGCTGTCCGCTTTCACAAGCAGAATGTCAAAGTACGGTTCCGTAACGCCGTGCCTAGGCGCGGGGAGTTCCGCGGTCTGTTCCGCCGTCATCTCCATGATCAGGAAATTGCCGTCGACTCTGACGCCGTTGCTGTCCGTAAGCCTTAGAACGTCGCGCTCTATGCCGTTGTCTGTCACGCGGACCGTCATGCTCGGGGCGAAGCCCGTCAGGTCGACGTCTTCGTCGTCGGCAGTCCACGCCCACCTGCGTATTTTCGTCTGCCCCTGCACGACTTCAAATCTGTCATGCCCCGTCCCGAAGGGCTGCTTGTATATATCGCTCAAATTTGGCATTGTCTTCACCTGCCCCTATAATTCGATGAAACAGTAGCCGGGCGCGCCCGCCGTTGCCTGCGGGTAAAGCGCTCCGGTGTTATACGCCGGGTTGCCGTAGCTGCCGACGCCTCCGGCGCCGTATCCGGTCGGGGCAATGGCCGTTCGGGCAGTAACGATCCCGGCGCTGCTAATTGTTTCGTAAATAGCGCCGCCGATGCCGAGTATCGTATCGCCGCCCTTTGCCCCCGCCACGCCGCCGTAGATGCTGATGCCGCGGCTCCCGCCCCAGCCTCCGGCGCTTCCGTCGACCTGCCCGCCGATTGCGGTCAGGAGGTTGCCAAAGGACGAATTGCCGCCGGGCGCGGCGGCGACAATGCCGTTTGACCAATAGGCCGGACTGCCGCCAGCGCCGATCGCGATTGATATGATCTGTCCGGGCGTCACAGCGACTTTCTGGCGGTAACAGACCTGCCCGCCGCCTCCCCCCATGCCGGTGCTGTAGGCGTATTCGACAGGGTCATTGGCAACCTGACGGCGCGTGCCGAGAGAACCGCCTGCGCCGCCGCCAACGAGCGTGACCGCGACTTCGGAGACGTTATCGGGCACCACGAAAACGCCGTCGCCCGTAAATGCATATTGCCGCACGCCTTCGAACAACCGATTATCAACGAGCGTGCCGACCCCTTTGTATGTGACCTGTACCGTCTTCCCGGCGTTTGCCGGCGCGAAGAGAAGAACGCCCTGGTTCCACGCTTCGTCGTCCGGACCGGTGCGGTAGTAATCCGGCCAGAACTGGCGCGTGTCGGGGTCGCTTTGTACTTCTTCGAGCGGACTGCCGTATACTTTCGAGCCAACCGCGTGAGATACCGCCGTTGTGCCGTTATGCCCGCGCAGGACGATCAGCGTGTTTCCGCTGACGCCGTCGACGCGCATCTGTTCCGCGTCGACCCTGACGGTCTCACCGAGGGCAAAAGAAGAGCCAACGGAGACCGCGAGCGTCGCCACAGACGCCGTGACCGCGGAGGCTAGGGGAGAAAAAAAACGAACAATCATTTCGCTCGGGTCTTCTTCGAGCGGTACCTCTGTCAGCTTCACGGTATAGGCCTTTTGATTCGTCGTGACGTTGTTGCCGTGAATCGTCAGTTCTTCGGTGATACCGACGCTGCTGTATTGTTTCTGAAACGCGTCGTACCTGAAATTTTGATAAGCCATGTCCTGCGCCTCCTATCCTTCCGAGATTGCGTTTACTTTGTCGGAGATGGTCGCGTTGTTTATTCGGTCAAGCGTTTCTTTGTTCCTGCGGTTTCGCTCCATGTCGATGATGACCTGTGCGATATCGCGCGTCCGTTCTCCGAGCTCCATCTCCATGCTGGTTTTGTTGTCCGACCCAAGCGCGTATTTGACCGCCGCGATCGGATAGTCGTAGCTCGCCTTGCCGTCTTCGCTTGTGACGCGGGCGTAACCGTCGGCCTGCAGCTTGCGCTTGATGACGTCGGGCCGGAAGTTTTGTGCTGTGTGCGTGTGTGTGTGTGTGTGTGTGTGTGTGTGTGTGTGTGTGTGTGTGTGTGTGTGTGTGTGTGTGTGTGTGTGTGTGTGTGTGTGTGTGTGTGTGTGTGTGTGTGTGTGTGCTCCGCTTGTGGCTGTGTTGTGCGGCGCGCGCGCGCGCGCGCGCGCGCGCGCGGCGGTCGAGCTCGGACAACCCCCAGCGTTCGGCGTCCGCTTCGTCCAGCGCGGACGGGATCGTCACAACGTCGTCGCGCCGTCCGTATTTGTCGATGCTGGCCTGGTCGTAAACTTCGCACATGATGTTGGTCGCGCCGCTTGTCGCCGCTTCTTCATCGTCACCGGACAGGTCGCCGCCCTCGACATACAGGTAGTTGAGCACCGTGTCGAGGTCTTCTTCCGGCTCGAAGACGCTGACGTGCGTTCCGACCCAGAGACGTGCGTCTTCGTTAACGGTGGTTCGTATCCGCTTGAAGTAAAACTCGCGGTATTCGTCCACGCCGCAGATAAAGTTGACGGCGTAATCGGCGATGTCGGAGAGCGCGTCTGACGCCGTGTCATAGGAGAACGCGAGTTCCGTCGCCTTGAAACCGGTCGGGTAGACTTTCGCCCGTGTCGCCCTGACCCCGGTGCGCGGTTCGGCAAAGTTCGCGACGATATCCCAGGCGATTTCCGACAGCTCCATCCCGGAGTACGTCTTGTTGATGCGGACGCGGTCAAGAAAGCGGTAGTAACCGTAACCGCTGTATTTGAGCGTCTCTTTCGTCGTGCCTTCGCTCGGAATCGTGTTGATCTGGCCGCTGTACCAGGGGCGGGAATCGCCGAACAGACGGACGTCGACGCGGTGGCCGTATTTGATGTTGACGCCGTGGCCTTTGAACAGCTCCATGTTGAAGACGCCGCAGCCGTTTTTCGTCAACTCGAAGTCGCACGTTTTAAGGGGGTGGTGCGGCACGTCGGTCGTGATGGTCGCGAACTTGACGTCGTTCTCATAGAAGTCGATGAACCAGCCGCCCTCAAGCTCCGTCTGCCCGCCGCCCTTGCCTTTGCCCTTCCCGGAGCGGCAAGGATATCCCGGCCAAGGATCTTTTGTCCGAGCGTGATGTTCATTTAAATGTTCCTCTCGGTCCACTTGAAGCGGATCGTGCAGGGCTTTCCCCAATACCGGAAGACGTTCTCGCCGGGCATAACGCTCAAAAACGAACCGCCGAACGCGTTGATGCTGTTCAGTCCGCCGATGCGCGCCGAGCCGTCGACGGTGCTGATGACCGCGGTCGCGCCGCCGGTGATCCGCGCGTCGTTGTAGGTCATGCGGCGCACGGTCGGATCGCTCTGGTTTTCAAGCACGATCGACGGGACGGACGCCTGAGAGGTGAACTCGATAACCAGCGGCGAATCGACGTTGCCCGGATTGTCGAAGACGATCTGCTCGGTCTCGGGGTTCGCGGTCGTGTGCTCAAAAAGCATCTGCGCCGTTTTGTAGAACATCGGGTCGGGGCACTTTATCTGCACGGTGAAGCGCGATTTTCTGTTCGCGTTGGCTTTGATAAAGGCCTCTTCGAAGTCCTGCAGCTCGCCAATGATGTAATCGTCCGGCGCAGTGTACAGCTTGAAGCTATCCGACATGGCAAAGAGCCCGCGCCATGGGCGCACCTTCGCGCAATACTCGGAGTAGTTGAGCGCGTCGAAGTACATCGTCAGGTCGATCGCCCGCGGCTCTATTTTCTTGTCCGCGACGTTGACGCCGCCGTGGTTCATTGCGCGGTCTTCATATTTCGCCCGGCGCGAGACTTTGTATGTCTCTATCCAGCTGTTTTCGGGCAGTTGGATTGTCTTTTCCGGAAATTCGATTTTCAAAAACTCCATACCGCCGCCCCCTTAAACAAGTCCATATTGGAGCTTGCTGTTGATGATGGTCATCGCGTCGTCGAAGTCGCCCTCGTTGTTGATATCGCCGTAGAAGTTGACGGTCTGATTTCCCCTGTCGCCGCCCGCGAGACCGAGCGAATCGGCAATGCCGTCGGCAAGACCTTGAAAAACATTGCGGGACGCAGGAACGACATACTCTTCGTGTTTGCCCTCCCCTATCATCGCAAGCGTCGGGCCGGTCGCAAGACCGCCGCCGGCAAGGGCAACGACCGACAGCGTTTGCGTCAGCGCATGCGTAGCCGAAATTCCGGACATCGCTGGCGCGGCGTTCGCGCCAAAGGACGCGAGCGAGACATTGGCCGCCGCCGCTGCCCACGCGGCCGCGACCTGTGCCGCTGCCGCCGTACTGGCAATGGTCTCAGCAAGCAACGCCTGTTTTCCGAAAGTCGCGACCAAGAGCCGTCCCGCGATCTGCTTCGCCACGAAGTCAGCAATTACTTTCAGGAGCGCCTTGCCCAGGTTCTGCGCTGCGTCTGAAATTGAGGTTATGCCCTGCAAGACGCTTGAAAGCTCCGAGCCGAAACTGTCAAGGAAGCTCGCACGGAGATCGGCATACATCTGCTGAATCGGCGCGTAAGCATCGGTCATCGCTTGGACGTAAGTGTCCAGTTCCGTGCGCATCGCTTCCATGAGACCAACACGCATCGCCTGTTCTTCGCCGAATGCTTCGCGCATTTTTTCAAGCGAGAGCTGATTGTACGCCTCATCTATATTTGCTTGGATATCTTTGCACTGCCGGAAATATTCAAGCTCATCGTCCATTAGCCGTTGACGGCGTTCTGTCGCTTGCGCAGCCTTCTCAACCGAGAAGTCCAGCGTGTCTTCCGTTGTAACTTTATAGGCGACCCCGGCGGAGGACAGCCCGTCCAGGATGTTCTTTTTCTGCGCGGCGGTAGCCGACGCGTAGTCTGCGGTCAGCTTGTCGAAATAATCACTGACCGCTTTGACGTCGTCCGCAGCCTCTTTGCGCATGTCAAACAACTCAAGATTCGAGCCTTTCAGCGTGCCCTTCGTGATTGCGTCCTGCATATCGCGGATGGAGTCGGTGATACTAGAGATCGTCTGTTGACGTTCTTTAGCTTCCTCGTGCGTGATCCTACGGCGTTTTTCGGAGTAGGTCTCTTCCAGGCGCTGCCGGTCTCGCTGATAGTTTTCGTTGACCTTGCGGGTCTTTTCAAGCGAGGCGACCTCGTCCGCATACCATTTGTCGAGGATGTCCTGTTGCGTGCCCGTGAGGTTAAGCCACTCGTCTTCGATACGCTCCGAAGTAGCCGCCGCTTCGGCCTGGAGTTTCTTTAGCGCAGCCGCCGCTTTCTTCGCTGCCGCTTCGGATGATTCTCCCGCCTGAATTGAGACTTTTCGGCGGGCGGCTTCGGATGCTGCCGCTGCCGCGTTCAGTTCATCAATCTCTTTTTTGCGTTTAATTTCCTCGTCAAGAATTTTATTCGCAAGCGCCGAGTTACTGTCTGCTCTTGACGTCACACTCTCGGTCGTAGTGGCGCCTCGGCGTGCGCGTTCGCTGCCCGACCTGCGACCGCGCTGACGGTCCGTCACATTGGCGGAGGCAAATTTTTCTGATATCTGATCCGCCGCGTTCATGAAAACGCGCGTCTGACCGGTCAACTCAGAGAGCAGGAAACCTGCTGCAGCAAGCCCCGCGATCCACGGAGCCGCTGCTACATGTGCCGCCGTAAATCCGGCTGCCGCCGAATAAAGGGCGGGAACAAGCGTACCTACAATAACGGAAGAAATGGCGATAATCGACCATTTCACACTGTCAGGCACAAGGTTTTCAATCGCTGTGCCAACGCCGGACTGCTCCGCCATCAAGGCAAAGTCCGTGAGGAATGCGCTGAATTCTTTCAATATCCCCTTAAGGTTCAGACCTGCCGAGATGTTATTGCCAATAGACCGCGCCACCATTTGCGCGTTGTCGCTGATGGTAGATAGGAGTCCGTTGACTGTCTCGGACTGCGCTTTCATACCGCCCTTGAACTGCTGCTGCATTCCGCTTACGATTGCGGTGATTGCATCCGCCGATGAGATTGCGCCCTTTTGCGCGATCTTCTGCGCTTCGGAGACCGAGACACCCATCGCCTCAGCAAGGTATTTCCACGCGCCGATGCCCTGTTCGGATAGCTGCCGCATTTCTTCTGCCGACAGCTTACCCTTTGCCTGAATCTGTCCCAATGCGCGGATGACGGACTGCATGTTCTCGGTGTTGCCACCGAGGCCAGATACAGCATCGCCGACCGCAGTCAACATTGGGATGACGTCTTTCGCAGCGAAACCGTAAGCAAGAAGCATCTGCGTATTTTTCGTAACGCCCGGGAGAGTGAACGGCGTCTTCGCAGCAAACTCTGTCAGCTGCTTGATCATCTTGTCTGCTGCTTCGGCGGATCCAAGCAGCGTGTTGAACGCCATTTTTGTCTGTTCCATGTCTGCGGCCATCTTGACGGATGCGACGCCGATCGCGCCGAATGCCGCTGTTATCCATTTCGAATATCGGAGCATATTCTGAGACGCCTTCAGCGTTTCAGCACCAAAAGCGGTTTTAATCTGCCGCTGCGCAGCACCAAGATTTTTACGAAGCTCCGACGTATCTGCCGATATTTTCACAAGAAGATTCGCGACGATTGCCATATCCTCACCACCAATCAAAAAAAGCCGCACCGAAGAGCGGCATATATTTATCAATAAAGCCAGCCGCCGAAGCGGCTATTTGAGACCGAAGGTCTCTTTGAGATATTCTTTGTCTTCCTGTGCCCGCGCTTTGCTCTCCTCGCGCCGGAGCGGTTTGAGCAGATCGCGCGGTGTGATCGGTTTTTTCAGATGCGGATTCATCAGGTTTGCGGTAAAGTAGGCGAGCAGCCCTTCTTCGCGTTCCTGCCTCCAGCGCGAACCCTCTACCATGAGCAGGACTTCATACGGCTGGAGCCGTTCCAGTTCCCACGGTTTGAGACCAAGCGGACCGTAGGCGATTGGTTCCGCCCATTTCAGCCAGTCAACGATTGATTCTATCCGTTCACTGGCGCCTCCGCGTTTTTTTCTTCCGACGCCTCTTGCACGACAAGCTCGTCGAGCTTGTCGGTGAATGCCTTATCTGCAATCTCTTTTCCAAACAGGCCGGACGCCAACAAGGCGCGAAGGACTGCGGAAAGGATGCTAGGGGCATAAAGAGTGCCTCCGTTTTCGATATACTCGTCAATTTTGCCCTCTATGACGCCGGGTCTGTTTTTGTAGTGCTGCTGGAGCCCGACACGGAGGGCGGTCAGCATGAAGGATACGCTGACGTTGCCCTCTTCCAACCTGCCCATAAGGCTCGTAACAGGTTCGCCCGCCTCGCGCTCCATCTGCGCAATACGCGCGATATCAAAATATATGAACTGATTTGGTGCAAAAAACTCAAAAGGGATCGTCCTCTTCATAATTCTTTCTCCTATACAAAAAAGAGGGGCCGAAGCCCCTCTATGCCGTTGTTACATTGATATTGAAACGCAGAGCGATGAATCCGCCCTTTGACGCAGCCTCATCCGTGGTAACAACATACGCATGTTTCCCGACTGAAAGCCCCGCAATATGCGTCGCCGAAAGCGTAATCACACCCTCAGAGAACGTATAATCCGCGGTCGCCAGCGGAACGCCTTCAAGCACGATGCTCGTAACGCCGATTGTATCCGGGGTCAGGGCAATCGTCAGCGTTTTACTCGTACTGGATGCGACCGAGGTCGAGAGCGGCGAAAGTTCCGGCGTCGGACCGACAAGTTCGCCGTCGCCCGTGATCGTACCGGAGATCGTCGCGACATCGTCGTGCGGCGTCGACAGAGAAAAGTCCGTAATTGCGCCCCAGCCCGTGTAGTACGAACCATCGGGACGCTCTAACTTCACGTTGACTTGCTTGCCGCTTTTGAATGCGCATTCCATAATCCGGAGTCCGTCATCCTCGATTACGACCAGAGCCTCAAGATCCTGTGACCAGTTTTTCAATCCCGGCATCCCGCCGCCCCAGCCACCGGACGCCTTATGCGATGTGTCAATCTGCTCCGCCGTTCTGCTTACGTCAGTCGACCGTTGACCGCCGACGAGCGCCCATACAGGAACGGAGGCCGTCCCACCTGCATCCCCGTTGTTAATATACAAAAGAAAATCTTTCCCGACCTGTGCTGTTGACTGGTTCGGGTTGATCGGCAAGTTACAGCCCATTTTCTTATCCTCCTATGTTTTGAATTTGTGCGACGAAAGTAAGAACGCCGTGATAATCGAATGTGTCCTCCTCGAACGACTCGAACATCTCGACGTCGCATGAGATTGCCTTGAATCCGCCGCTCTCAAGGCAAATGGGAACGGACGTGAGCAACGCAGCCAGGTCGTCCGCAATCTCGTTTACTTCTTTCTTACCGTTATAATCGCTCCAAATATGCACTTGCAGCGATACGTTGCTGATGTCCGTTTCCTTCGAGCTGCCGGTACGCGTCGTGAACGCGCCGAAGGTGATGTACGGCGGGGCCGTTGAATTTTCCTCGTCATCACCGGGAAGATGATCGAACACAGGGACGGGCTTTTCGCCGACCGTGATCTCGCCTTCGGTGATGATTCGGAACAATTCTGTTTGCAAAGCGATCAATGGAAAGCGTCTACGTACGGTCATACTTTCAGCCCCATTCCTTTCGGCTGCACCGCATCGGCGAAAGACTTAACCCGCCGCGGCCGTTCCTGCTCGAAGGCCGGCCGCATAAACGGTCTGGCGAAACGCCGAGGCACGCGCACGCGCCGGGTAAAAACCGCCGCACCGGAACGGCCCTCAAAGCGCATGGCACGCGCACCCGATCGTTTCCGCTTCGTCGAAAGCGTGGTGGAATTGCCGAGATCTATTACCTTTCGCCGTGCACCGAATTCAACCAGGTGCGCATAAGGAGCCTTTGCCCCAACGTAGCCAGTAAGAGACGTTTTTGTCGTGCGGTCAAAAATCGATTTTTTCAAAGTCCCAGTACGCATTGAAACTCGCCAACGCGCGGCAGCTCCAATCGACTTCACTCCCTTCGACAATGCGTCTTCAATGCGGAGACGAGACTTTGTGTCATAGACAGAAATGTTTTGAAGCGCTTGTCTCAGCTCCCTCGCGACGGGAGTGATATTCATTTTCACGGCGCAGTCACCTCGTTTTTCGGTGCGGGGTGTTTGACAAGGCGGCAGACAAGGATTGTCTCACTCCTGTTTATGTCATAGGTGTGCAGAACCTCGCGTACCTCCTTGCCAAATTGCACCCGCCAGCCCGGCGTAATCTCCGGCTTATAGCGAATGCGCAGTTCCTGCGTCATGACGCTGAGTACGCCGCCTTGCTCGATAAGCTGTGCCGTGCGCGGCTTCTTGAATTCTGACCAGACGAAGCCCTGCGATTCCCAAGTCGATTTGATCCCGCCCATCCCGTCCGACGATCCGACAGGACAGAGCAGCTCTATACGGCGATTTAGTGTGCCGATATTCATATCGGCACCTTCCTGTTCAGATACAAAATCGACTGAGCCGCCAGCGGCAATTCAGACGTGATATTGCCTATATTGACTGCTTGACGATTTTCATACCAATGCCCGATTATCAGCAACATGGCGGTCTTTTCGTCCGCGCTCGGCGTCTCAACTGCAGCGGCCGCATCGTCACTGACAAAAACGCGATTCTGGTACTTCTCCGCATAAGAGCGGGCGGCAGTGATGAGCATTTCGATGAGCGTGTCCTCAGTACTATCGTCCACTTTTAAGAACATTTTTGCCTCGTCGAGTGTGATTAACTCCGGCATGGCTACCGCCCCCCGCTCTTTTTCCCCTTGCCCGATGCGGCGACCTGCGGAGACGTCGCTGCTGTTTCAATTTCTGCGAGCGACATTGCTGCCGTTTCAACCTCCGGCGGTATTTCCTGCGCCATCGGTTTCGCCGCCTTTTCAGGTTTCGGCGCATCTGCGATCTTCTTTGCGTTGCCGGCGGCGACCAGCAGCTTGCCATAGGCATTGTCCACCGTTACGATCGAGCCTTCCGTGTAATAAACACCGGGCCCCTGTATTGTATGCAGAACCCGTATCCTCATTGGCGCCACCTCCTTTTCAGAACTATTGATCTTTTTCCAGCGCGGCGATGATCGCCTCTTTAAGCTGGTCGTTCGTCGCGCCCTCTGCGACAGTGAGCTCCAGCTCTTTGACCGTCGCCTGCAAAGAAGCCTTGTTCATTTTCTTGACTTCCTTGATGCGCGCTTCGACAGCTGCGTTCGGATCGTCTGACTGTGTTGCGGCAACGCGAACCGCTTCAAGTTCCGCCGCGTCAAGAGCCTCGGCGGCGCCAGCGTCGATCAGGGCAAGCGCGATATCCGCCGCAAGATCAGGCTTCGATCCGGCGGGGCAATTCAAGCGCGGTCCCTGCGCTGTTTTCAACATCCTTACTCTCATGCGTTGCACTCCTTTCCAAGAGAGAAGGGCGGTTTCCCCGCCCTTGCTTATGCCAGCGTGACGCGCGCGAACGCTTCCGGCAGGACCGGCGCACCGTCGATGAAGGTACGGCCGATAAAGCCGATCTGATTCGTATCGGCATAACGCTCTACAAGACGCTGCACACCGAAGCTCTGAAGCTCTGCGATGTAGTAGTAACTCCAACACGCGAGCGCACCGACATAGAGCCCGGTCGCGAACGTGTTCGGCGCGTACTCAGACTCGTCGATCGGCAGGCTGAGCAGCATATCCGGCTCGTCCTCACGGAGGGCCGGACGCCAGAGGTACTGACCGTTGCTGTCTTTCAGCATCGCAACCAACTTGACGGCGTCGCGGTGGAAACACCAGCGCGCCAGTCCGCTATTACGATACTGTGCCTTGAGCGCATATTTTGCGCTGATCAGCCCGTCCGCCGTGATTGCCGTCGCCGTGTTGCCTGTACTGATATCGCGGCTGGTCGGGATGCCGTTCGCAGAGGCGGTGAAAATACCAAGCGGTTTGTTGCTTCCGTCGCCGTTGAGGAAATTGTTTTCCTGCGCGACGGAGAATTTATACGCTAAACGCTCGTTGATAAGAGACTCAATCGGGATCGCCGACGTCAGCATCAGCTTCATTGACGCCTGCACCATCTTTGCCAACAGACGCGGCTGCAGCTCGCGCTTGCCGAACGCCATCGCGGTATCGAGCGGAACAGGCGTAATTTCTCCCGTCCACTCGGGGTCTGACACGTCAGCCGCAAGCGTCGGAATGCCCAGCGAGTCGGAAGACGTCACCGGAATGATGCGCGCGTGCCCGCGAATGAAGACCCGGTTATCCAGCCCTTTGATCAGCTCTGCGATAAACTGCTCCGGCGCGGACAGATACCCGCCCGCTGTCGCCGTATCGTTCACAAGCGAGCGATACTCTTCCGCGTTTCCGGAAACGAGGTAGTTTCGAAAAGCGACCGCCTTCCTCTGCTCCGGCGTTTCCTTCCCTGCGACTCCCCGATCGGGCGAGCTGGTAAAATCGCGCATCTCCGCTTCCGCAGCAAGCTGACGCTCTTCAAGATCGATTTTGTCTTTCAGCTTGCGCGACTCCTCAAAGTACGCATCGTACTGATTCCGTTCCTCCTGCGACAGTTCCCTCTTCTCAGTCTCCGCCTTGTCGAGTATCCCGCGGGCGGCGGTAATAGCTTTTGCCCTCTTGTTTTTCAGTTCCAATACCTTTTCAAAGTCCATCATGATTCCCTCCGTCTATTCAACTTCGAGCAGGTCAAGCCGTGCCTGTGCCAAAGAAAAATCCGGGGCCGCTTTCTGCTCCGGATTCGCTTCCTTTTCTCTCTCATCCTTTTCCGCTTTGTACTCTTTGAAAACCTGCTCAGCGGACCGCAACCCCGACTCTGTGTCGGGATAGGCCGGATAGGTCACCGGGGAAACATCGTAGAGCTGCGCAACCTTTTTAATGGTGCGCGTCACTGTGCCGTCCGCATCCTCAGACCACTCCTGCACCCCTCCGCCGCGCAACGTGAATGCGAAGGAGGACTGCGTGATATCACCGCGGCGTATGCTCTCGATGACGTCTTTCGCAGTTTGCGTATCCGGAGGCATGATCTCATACCGCAACCCGACTTCATCCTCGGTCAGCGTCAGCGTGTTCGCCTTGTTTCGCCCGAGTACGATATTCGGGTCGTGGTTAAAAAGCGCCCTGACGTCGCTGCCTTTCAACGCCTCTGCAAAAGCGCCCTTCGCGATCTTTTCCCGAAAACCCCACATCTCTTCTGACAAAACATCGAATTTTGCCGCATAGCCGGTGATCTTGGGCGTTTCTTCACCCTCGACCCGGAACTCCGCGGGCACCGCCCGGCGTTCTATTTCATTAATCATTTACCGTACCTCCTTCCTTCGGTTCTTGCACGACGATCTTATCGACCGTCGTAAACGCGCTCTGAATGATCAGGTTATCGCCGTTCGGTACCGGCTCAAGGTTCTCTTCGCCGCGCACCTCGTTGATCTTTTTCCACCCGCCCATGATCGCTGTGCGATGCGCCTCATTGCGCGTTTTCGGGTCGCCGCGCAGCAGGCCGTCCGTCACATATTCGACGAAATAACGCTTGCGCTCGCTGGGGAGCAGCAGGCGCCGGTTCATGATCTGCTCAATGTTGCGCAGGATCGGAGAGAGCGTGAACTTCACAAAGCCCTGGCTCAACTCGCCGACGTTCGAATACGTCGCCTTTTCGAGGTCGTTGATCATGTGCGCCGGCACGCGGTAGATTCCGGCGATCTCCGACCGCGTCAGCTTGAGCGTATCGAGCAGCTGCGCATCGACCGGGCTAATGGACAGTTGCTTGTACTCCATCCCCTCTTCGAGTATGACCGTCTTTCCGGCGTTCGCATTGCCGCCATAGGTGTCCTGCCATGATTTGCGCAACTTATCCAGTGCTTCGGCCGTCAGTTTACTAGGATATTGCAAGACCGCTTTCGGCACAGATCCGTTTTTGAATAGCGTCCCGATCTGCGCCTGCGCCGCCAGCCCGACGCCGATCGTGTCGGCCGCGATACGTATCGGAGAATAACCGACAATGCCGTCGTAACCCATGCCCGGGATGTGTAGGATCTGCTCCTTGAAAAATCGCTGCGTCTGTCCGCGCCGGTTGCGCACGTCGTAAACAAGCTGTCCGTTATCCAGACGGCGCGGTGTTACGCGGTCCGGCGTCAACAGTTCCAGTGACTTTACGCGCCCGTCCGGCCCGTGCTGAATGAAGCTGTACGCGTTGCCCCAGCCGCTCAAATGAGCGACGACCGCCTGATTCCACGTATAGGACGTCATCTCATCGTTCGTCCAGTCGTGGATAATCTCATATAGCGGATGGTCGGTCACGGCTCTCTTGCCGCCATCCGGTATCACCTCATACAGCTTGAGCGGCAGCTGCGCGACCGATTCGCTGAGCACCTTGATACACGCAAAAACGGCGCTGAGTTTCATCGCCGTCTCTTCGTTCACCGGAACGCCGGCCGCTGTCATCGAGCCGCCGCTCCACCACTGCGGCGGGTCGTCCGAAATCTTGAAGCGGAACTCCAGCGACCGACCTGTAAAAGGAATCGGTATTCTCATATCGTCAGCACTCCTCTTTCCTCATAGACGCTTCCCTGTTCCGTGCCTTGCGCTTTCAAACGTCCCAGCGCCATGACGGCCGTGACGGGGCCGTCTACCTTGTCGGGGCTTTTCTCTTTGTCGATCTTTACGTTCCCCGCCGGATCGCGCCGAATCGTAACGTTCGCGATCATCCATTTCATGACGGGGTTGCCTCCATGATGGTAGAGGCCGTCATGAACCATGATCTCAAGCTGCTTCGTCGGCGCGTTCATCGAAACGAATCCCTGCCGGAACTGCACCATTTCCAGCCCTTCATTGATCAGGTGGTTGACGATCTCCGTCGCGTTGAAGGGGTCGAACGCAATCTCTTTGATGCGATAGACCTCCGCAAGCTCAAGAATCTTCGCCTCGATGAAGTCATAATCGATGACGTCGCCGTCGGTCGCTTCGATATATCCGGCGCGCACCCAAGCGTCGAAAGAAACGCGGGATTTTCGCTGACGATCCTCAAGCCCTGTTTTCGGCATCCAGAACCAATAAAGGCTCTGCACGCTGCCGTCATCCATCGGAAAGGAGAGCGTGAAGGCTGAAATGTCCGTTGTCGTCGAAAGGTCGAGCGCGCCGAAACATGCACGCCCCCGCAACGCTTCGGGGTCAATCTTGCCGGCGGTCGCGTCCCATACCTTCGGCGGGATCCATGCACTTTCTGCCTGCGTCCAGACATTCAGATGCAGACAGAGGAATGCGTTCAGCGCGGAAGGGATTGACTTCGCGCGCGCCGCTTTCTGGCGCAGCCCGTCGATCTTCACCGAAACGCCGAGGTTCGGGTTCGCCTTGTACCAGTTGAATACATCCTCCCAGTCGTCGCCTTCGTCGATCGTGTAGATGATCGCGAAAAAGGAGTCGTCGCGGAGAACGCCGTTCAAAACCTTCTCCGCATGCTCATGTATCTCGCGCCCGACGCCAATCATCCTGAATCCCGCCGTCGTGATCTCAAACAGCAAAGGCTGCCGGCGCGCATCGGTCGCCGTGTCCATCTTGTCGAATACATCGCGGTTCCTGTGCGCGTGCAGCTCGTCGATGATCGCGCAATGGGGATTCAAACCGTCCATTGTGTTGTAGTCCGCAGAGAGCGGCTCAAACTTCGACGCGGTATCGAGCACGTGCAGGTTGTCGCGATGAACCCTGATGCACTCCTGCATTTCCTCGTCCGATGCGCGCACCATGCGCGTTGCTTCGCTGTGAACGATCTTCGCCTGGTCGCGCGTTGTCGCGACCGCATAGACCTCGGAGCCCGGTTCGCCGTCGCCGTCAAGCATCAGCAGGCCGATACCGGCCGCCATCGTCGACTTGCCGTTTTTACGCGGAACCTCGATGTACGCCTGTCGGTAGCGGCGATATCCGTCCGACTTCCGCTTCCAGCCGTAGACGACATAGACAATAAACTGCTGCCATGCGCTTAAGATGAACGTCTGGCCGGCCCACTCGCCTTTCGAGTGGCGCAGGAACGAAAAGAAAGACAGCGCTTCCTGCGCTGCCCCTTCGTCGAAATAGAACCCGCGTTTCCCCGCGCTCTTAAGGTCTTTGACGTGCCGTTTCACCGCCTGTTTCACCCAGCGGCACGTCGGTATCTTGTCGTTCTGCACCGCGTCGATATACCAGCGCGCCCAGCGCACATGGTTGTCGCTAGGCTGACTTACTCGCCTTACGCGCTTCGGCATAGCCGCCACTCTTCCCTTTCGATGGTTTTGTTACCGGAAGGCGGCGGCGCGACGACGGCGTTAGGCCAAACTGTTCTTCCAGTTTCAGTATCTCCTGCATCGCCGACATTTGAATGCGCCAGGAGGGGTTGAAACGTTCCCGCTTTGTGTTCTTGTGCAGTATCATGCCGCGCTCCTCGATGTCCTTTTGTGTCTCGTGATTCTGCCGCAGCAGTTCGATATATCGGCTGAACGCGCAGCGGTCAACAGGATGAGCGACGCCGAGAGTGATCAGATATTTCCACACTTCTTCGGCTTCCATGCGGATTTCATGAGGCAGATTCTTCATTTCCTCCGGAACCGGAAACTCGATTAGGTTCTCTTTCTTCTTATGCGACCTACCGCCCAAGCTCTTGAGCTTCTCGGGTGCCGGCTTCGGCCCTCTTGGTGGCATATCTTCACCTCCGGGGGTAAAAAAGTCAAAAATAAGGGCGGGGGTAAATTCGACCCCACGCCGTTCGTGTAAAACGCTGGTATCAGTGATTTTTACCCACCTACCCTATTGGGCGGTGCAGCGTTTTCCTCGTTCCTCACTGGTTTTTTTGTTATGACAGGATGTGCATAGTGCTTGAAGGTTCGCTGTATCAAAGCGTTCGCCGCCGTCCGATACCTCGACAATGTGATCCGCTACCATCGCCGTAGAGATGCGATCCTCATTACGGCACCTTATGCATAGAGGATTGTCTCGGAGAAACCGCTTGCTCAACTTCCGCCAGCGCATCGTTCCGTAGAACTTCTCTGTTCTGGACGAGTTGTACAGGCTCACCTGATGCCGTTTCTCATCGCTATGGAGCGCGCCATGTACCTCGCAATACTTCTTTCCGTACTCCACAAGACGCCCGCAACCAGCATGAGGACAGGGATGTTTCGCACCTTTGGGCATTAAAAT